>CAUYQG010105248.1:0-10369 GCA_963574415.1 Tarsius wallacei | reverse complement strand
TTTTGAGTTGGAGTCTCACTCTGTCGCCCAGACTGGAGTGCAGTGGCCGCTCCCGGACACCGCAGCCTCTACCTGCTGGGCTCCGGTGATCCTTCCGTCTCAGCCTTCCAAGTAGCTGGAACTACAGGCGCACGCTACCACACCTGGCTAATTTTTTGATTTATTGTAGAGATGAGGTCTCGCCTGCCCAGGCGGGTCTCGAACCCGCGGGCTCAGGCAATCCACTCACCTCAGCCTCCCAAAGGCGCGGGATTACAGGCTGAGCCACCGAGCCCGGCTAATTAGGTTTCAAAAATTATCTTATTTCAAAGAAATACTTCTAGATAGGAATTTCTTCATATTGTTATGTCTTCTATAAGTACTCTTTTGCCATTCTATTTCTTTTACTTTACCAAATTATCTAATTAATAAATTTACTAGTTCATAATTTATATGCATTATTGCATTAGAACATAGGAATATGAGTCACACAGTTTTTATAGAGATAATGTATTTTATCCAAGTGTTTAATCACAAAGAAAAGAAATGATTTTTATTCAAAAATATCACAAAGAAGAATATCCTATAAAGTTCATGAGCTTTGAAAATAAAGGTCAAGAGCTTATTCTCTTCTTTTAAAATTAAGCTAATCAGATAAACTGATTACATATATCTAATTTATAAAAATCACTGAGAGCTTGGTTTTTTAATTCACTGAAAAATTAAGTATATACTTATCCTTCCTACTACCACACAACAGGCATATAATGAATCTTTAAAAATTAAATATTGCCGGGCTTGGTGGCTCAGCCTATAATCCTAGCACTTTGAGAGGCCGAGGCGAGTGGATTGCCTGAGCCTGCGGGTTTGAGACCAGCCTGGGGAAATTGACGAGACCTTGTTTCTACAATAAATAAGAAATTAGCCTGTAGTTCGAGCTACTTTGAAGACTGAGGCGTGCCACTGCACACCAGACTGAGCAACAGAGTGACACTCTAACTCAAAAAAGAAAAATTAGATATTAATACATAAATAAAAGCTCAATAGTTGAATTGTCTAATGAAAAGGAATATGTGTTGATATTATTTTTTCTTTAAGTTGACTAGATTAGGATATCTTCATGCTGCTGAAAATGAGAATGAAGATGATCATCTCTGAACTCTAAACATTCTTGCAAAGACAATACAATGTATTTATTAGTAACATGGTAACTTTAAATATGGTTGGCAGAGAGAATAACTATTCTGTTATCTGCTATATTTATTTCTCCCTTTTCCTCCTGTTCCTCCCCAGTTTTCAAATACATACACTCAAAATCCATTTCGAAGTTTTCTTAGAACTTCCTCTTCATGAAGTAACACACAGGGAATGCCATTTAAAATATGAATGTATGTCTTTTTAAAGACAAATGCTGTGGATAAATCATGAGACACTATGCCATTATAAACTGTTGCAATACCCACATTAGGAATGCAGAAGTGGTGTTGCAGTTTATTTACTAACATAAAGAAACTTTTGCTTCAATAACATTAGAAATAAAAATAAGGGACCAACATAAAAAACAATCTCACAATGATTATGTATTTTTGAAAATATTGTCTAAAAGTTTTGACAAAAATGAGACTTTATATTATAAAAATTCAGACATAAAGAGTTTCCTAATGAAATCTTCAAAGGCTCTTTGGAACTCAAATAAATAACTAAAATAACTTTGGTAAGAGCTAACTCTAAGGGAATTAAAAACATATGGATTGGAGAAAAATTCCTTGAGGTCAAATTAATTAAAGCTTTTACAACTGCGAAACTTTTGAAAACCAGTATATAAGCTAGCTGAATCTAAAACAACTGATTTGTACTAGACAATTGCCGAACAGAGTGAGTTCACGTTTTCTCTTTTATAATACCACCTTAAACAAAACCTTCACAAAATCATACAAAATATCCATCAATTTATATTAGAAGCATTTATTAAGTGTCTATTTATGCCATGATTGTTTTAGACTTTATCTATGCAGTAGGGAGCTAGACAAAATACCTGCCTATAGAGTCTGCACTCTCAAAAAAAGTAAGTGAATACCATAATGTCAATATATTGTAATACAGAATTCAATATTAATGTGTGTATTGTTCATATCGTTTAACTCAATGGATCCCTATGGTCTGATACAGCACTAAAGTTTTTAGAAGAGGAAACAAATATTAAAGGGTGTGAAGAAATTGCATTGGTGCATGCTGTCTATTTACGTTTGACTTATGGTTTTCAATTAAGTTTTTTTTTTTGCCATTCTTTAAGTAACTTAACATTTTTGCATCTATTTCTTTGCTAATATCTGGTAATTCTTGCTCTTGTTTTTAATGCTGACACCTCACAAAGGAGGCTTTTGAAAAATTAAAATTTGTCAACTCCTGCTCCTGGCAAAGTTTGAGTGACCTCATTGCCTGGTGGGTTGGGATGCAGAGAGAATAGCTACAAATGAAAAAAAGGTAGTGGAACAGTGTTTCAGCTCCTTTTAGCTTGTGCAGGAAATTTATTGTTCAATTTGTAAGACATACTCATACTCATGGGTAAGCATGCAACTTCATTTAAAAGAAAACTCTAAGCACTTTTAGGATTAGTGCTTTGTATTTCCCTGTTGAAATTCATCTAATTCAATGCATCTTTATTGAAAACCCATGTTATTAAAATATGCCAGATGCTATATGAAAAACACAAGAAGCATAAGTATCTTTCTTTCCAGAAACTTAAATGACACAAGGATACAAAGGAAGTAAAGCCAGTAAAAGTAGTATGGACAGTAGTTACTCTGCTCATCCTGGCTTCCATGGTAGGCACTTTGTTTATCTTCAGGCACATGTAATACTTAGTGACATTCAGTGCCTACTGTGTACCAATTCTTCACAATGTGCAGAAATCGGTAGGCACAGAATACATTATTTTAAACACTAAAGAGTCTAGGAACAAAACTAGCACAAAGTAGAGTAATTGAGAAATGATTTACAGAGAAAAATAATACAGAACAATGAAAAAAAGGCAAGCATTAAAGAGAAAATCAGGAAAGCGTCAACAGCAGAGATAACTCACCAAGGATGTGAAGTTGAAAATGAATAAGGTATATTCATAGATTAGGACTCTGTTCTGGCAAGAGCAAAGGGTGTGAAAAGAGAAATGAGTTAAGTGTGAGTGAATCAAGACTTGCTAACCAAGTCTTGCTAACCAATCTAAGGAATTTTGACAATTTCTGGAAAGTAATGTGGTGTTACTGAAGAATACGAAGAAGGAACATGCGGGGAATAGGGTTTTAACTACAATAAAGGTCTCGGGAGGCTTAGAGACAGCACAATAGTTTTATAAAGTAAAGATTTGACCAGGGAAAATTACACTAGAAATGGAAATGGTAGAACAGATAAAATTGATACTTCAAAGTACATAATCACATATTTTGTAAGTAATTAATGGTAAGTAGGATAATTCAGTAGAGATTATGTTTTCAAGACAGAAGACCAGACATATCAGAAAGCAGATCTGTATGACAAATTAGTGGGAAAATCTGGTATTCCATTAGCAAATGTAAGTAAGAGATCAGGAATCAAATACTAACTTGAAATCTTTGGAATTGAGGGATCAATAAGCACATCTTTCTAGATTTAGACTCAGAATTAAAGATAATAACTTGACAATTAAACAGATCTAGAGCATGTCCAAAATGTCTGAGGAGATCTGGACAACATTCACAAGTCAGAGAACAATCAGAGATGGTAAGTGGCTCTGCTCTTTTTAAAAAAAAAATTTTTTTTTTACTTTTCTATTTTTATTTTTTTATATTCAATATTTTTTTATTATGATAAAATTTTTTATTTTAAAGATGCGGGGTACAATTCAGGGTTAGGTATACAAATGTTCATTATGCAGGTACTCTTGTTGATGAGGTGTGCTCCCCCTCTCCTGGCAGTTTTCCACTACTGCCAATCCCACTCCTCACCCCCTGGCAGCTTCCCACTACTGCCTAATCATTTCTTATAGTATTATGATAACTGTTCAAGGTCCGCTTACGAGTGAGAACATATGGTACTCTGTTCTTTGTTTCTGTGATAGATCACTCAGTACGATCGACTCTAAATCCATGGAAGTTGCTGCAAAGTCCATTTGTTTGTCCTTCTTTATGACTGCATAATATTCCACTGTGTATATGTACCACATTTTTAAAATTCAGTTCAGTTTCAATGGGTACATAGTTTGGGCAGAGACAGGCATTATTTCAAGGTTCATTTATCATTTGGTAAGTATCAATTATGTAATAACCATTCCTAGGCACTAGATAAGCATTAGAAAGAATTTATAGAACATGCTTCTGGTTCTTATTTGTTAGAAAAAATAGATGAAAAGTGCACTAAAGGATTAAACAATTTACTCTAAATAGGGATATTAGAATAAATTTTATTGAAGTGGTTACTGTTTTTCTAGTTTCTAAGGAAGAGAGACAAGTGTCAATATAACAAGCAAGAGCTACATCATAGGCTAAAACATGGAAGAATGAGAAGATAATCTAATTGAGGAATTACAAGTTGTTGACTGTGTACAAATCTCTGCTATAGTTTGCATAACTATTTTAGAATACGGTTATATAAGAAAGAACTCTCATTTATTGGCTATAGTATCTGTTTTAAAACTATTTGTAATAAATTTAAAAGGAAGGTGAATGCTATTTTTAAAATTATAGATATCATTTTGATTAAATTGATCTCCTTAAGCTTTGAGTCAGTGGGCTTAGGTAATTTATTTTTTCATTGTTTAATAAGTGAATAATTACCAGTGCAAAAACTCATTTTCTGTAGGGTAATAATTCTTCATATAAAGCTAGTGGAGACAAGTAAGTGTATATATGTGTGTGTGTGTGTGTGTGTGTGTGTGTGTGTGTGTGTGTTTGTGTTTATGGGAAGGCCTGGAAGCAGAGGCCCCTGAGCAGCAGGTGGTGAAGGTGATCTCCTTGTAGATTGTCTCTATGGTATCGGAGTTACCATTAGCATGAACAGGTAAATAATAAAAGAGTATGAGAAGTAATCATGACGTGGAAGCAAAAAAGTAATACTACCATATATTTAAAGTGACATACAAAAACCATAGCTTTCAGAAAAGAAAATGCTTATTTTTTTGGAGAGAACTTAGTTCCTATGGAGCAGCATTACTATAGGTAAGCAAACACAGAGTTGCAAGAAGCGTTCATTCAGTCTTTCATCAACTATTTACTGACTGTTTACTTCCAGGTAGGATTAAAAAGAAAAATTAGAAAATATCCATGATGACCAGACTTAAGGAATACTCATATCCAATAGTCAATTGAGAAATTGTGCTGACTGATGGACTAGCTTGCATCTGACTGAATATTCTGCCAATGCCAACTTAAAAATCAGGAAATAAAAATTCAAAGTCTAAATTTAGACTTTGAAGATTACCAAAGCAGCCAAGACACGAGAAGTCAAGATTCTATTTATTTATTTATTTATTTATTTATTTATTTATTTATTTGCTTTTTAAGAAGTAAAAGATGTGGTCTAGGTCTGTACCTAAGTCATCTTTACCTTTAGAATCTAGGGGTCAGCAACAAACCTGAAAAAGACCAGGCAGATATTTTTCTAGTAAAAAAATATTGAAGTAACATTGAAGTAAAAGCAAGCCTCAAATACATTTAAATGCTAGAATCTTAATAATTTAATATATGTAAGCACTACTATTTCCTTATTAATGATCCTAAATCCATTAGGAAATGGTCTCCTGAAAGAAACAAAAAGATCTTGAGACTCTAGAAGAATAACAGAGTCTGGATAAAAATATATCCTTAAGCATGATCACTATTACTATCAGAAATAAGCTGAAGATTGATACCAAGCCCTACTGTGGCATTTATAGACCATTCAGACAGTGTGTTAAGGGCTTTATTTTGATCTTAATTCTCATATCAGCAACACAGTAAATAGCAGAGCTAAAGCTGGAGCACAAGTATTCTCATGTGAATACCTGTTTGTTTTACTGTATACTATAGCATTTATTCCAGTTTATGAGTTTATTTTTTTAATATTGTTATTCTTCATATATAGCAATTAAAGTTGGACATTTCGTATATTATAAACACATAAATATCTGGGCTGTAAAAATTTCACCTGACTACCACAGTGTTGATGTGCCAAGAATAAATAAAGTTAGATACATATTATCCTACGTATCTCACAAAGGCTTTTTTATGCCTTTATGGATCAACATTAAATAAGACGAATCTCAGCAAACCCAAGAAAAGAAGATTTACTTATGATAACTTGAAGAGAGTCTAAAACAGGTTCGGCTGAAGCTATGTTACTATAACCTGTGTGGATTTACTGGGAAATCTGTCCTTTATGTTAGTGAACAACTAAAATATCTGCCTTGAGAGAAGACAGAGTCTAACAAAAATGCTAATATATCCTCTGGGCAAGATTATTGATGCTGAAATATCCCCCACTGTGTTAATGTGGTTCAGAAAATACTTCTCTCCTGTAAAGATGAAATAAATGCTACTTCCCAGTTTGAACCGAATATATCTTTTTAAATAAAAGGCTTTAAACAAATGCATTTACTTATATTTGAGGAATGACAATGTAGTTATTATCAATAAACTGTTAAATGGCTGTGCTCTAAATGGGCACCCCATTACCATCAAGAAAGGTGACATACTGCTGCCATATTACCTTTAGATATTTGTTTTCCATTAAATCATCAGCTGTAGCATTTCAGCAAGAAATGATTCCTAAGTGCACATTTTATAGTCCATTTGTGGAGAGACAGACCAGTCATCCTGAAACATTGGTTACAATATTCCCATCATCTTGCACAAGACTGCTCATCTGGGACTAGAAAGAAGAGAAATGCCTGCATTAGAAACAGCTCACTAATCTCCCTGCCACTCAGAGATCTCATGGTGTTAGGCAGGGATTATTTTTTAAAAGCTTTTCTTTTTTAATTTTGAAGAGTCCAATCAATATGATTGAAACTTTATATCTTGAATAGAGAGTATCTGAAGGATGAAAATAAAAAACAATTAGTTAAGTGTGGGAATTTGCTTCTGTTTGTGATTTCTGGAAATATTTTTCTGTTTTTTCATCAAGAGCAGGGTGAGTAAAAATACATCGACACACTAGAAAAGTTGACTCTAAAATTTTTTTAAAACCTCAGTTTTATTCTTTTGTAACTATTGACTGTATGCTAATTAATAATGAAACACTTTTTTTTCTGTTTTAACAATGTTACATCCTTGGAATAAGATTATCTACCACTTCATGTGTCCAAACACAGTGCAAGTTGCTATTCTTGACACCCTTGCAACCCATGTCTGCAAAGCAAGTTATTTTTTTCTATGAGGGTCATAGAAAGTTAGTTTCATTAAACGATGAAAAAAAGAGAAGTCAGTGTACAGTTCGCAAAAATAAATGTATTTTTAATTTATTATTTTATTTATATTTTTATTTAATTTATTGATTTATTAACATGTAGATATATTATACACATACATATGTATATATAATTTAGAATGTCTAAACAGAAACTAAGCCTTCTGGCCTAGGTGAAAAAACAAAAGCAAAGATCAGATTTATTCAGCTCCAATTTGTCATTAGGCACTGTTTTAGCTCATGGAAAAACTGTTCTTGGCAAACACCAAAATACATACTTCTGTCTTTGTTAATAATTAAAGGAATAACTTGTACATATCTGAATATATCTAAAGCATAAAATGATCTGGGGATTAAATTCTAAAATAGATTTCCAGTGTGCATAATTCTATGTCCTAGCATCTCACAGAGAGAGAAGAATGGAAGAGAGTGGCAGAATTCCTCAACCATTTCCTGAAAAGGAAGAAGGAGATAAAACTTTTTGAGCACTTCTATAATTTAGACACTGGCCTAAACTTTCTCATTATTATTTTCTGACAATCTTTATTCATTCAAAAACATTTTCAGATCTGTTTGTGACAGGATTATTTAGAGGAAGTGGACAAAATGATGAATAAGATGAAGGACCTGCCTTTTGAATCCTTTCCCCACTCTTCATGTCCTCAATATCAAAATAGGTGATAAAAGTGATTCCTTGACTTTTCATTTCCCTGAACTACTCTCTTCCAGTCAATTTTCTCCCCACTTCATAAAACCATTGACATGATTATTTCCCTAATTTTCTTATTACCACTGATTGTCCCAACTCTAAAATCTCAATTTCAAGCATATCATTTTCTTATCACCATCTAACTTTTCATATTACTCCATCCGGTATCAACATTCCAACTAATTTTTGATGTCAAAAAGACCTTTTGTGGCCAGGTATGATGGATCATGCCTATAATCCCAGCACTTTGGGAGGCCAAGGCAGAAGGATTGCCGTGATCATGTCACTGCACTCCAGTCTGGAAGATGATGGAGTGAGAAAAAAAAAAAACAAAAAAAACCTCCTGTGAAATGATTGACATCATTCCATCAAGTCAGGACTTCATTATTCTCTTTTTCCAGAGTAGGTTCTATGGTCTAGTTATCTAAGTCCTTCCTTTATAAATCCTGTATCAATCAGTGTCAAAGAAGGAAATAGCATACTCAAAAATTTAACTAAAAGAAGTTTGGTGTTTTAGACTGAGTAAAGAGAACCAATAATGCCAAAAGGCAAAAAGAAAGAAGGAAGGAAGGAAGGAAGGAAGGAAGGAAGGAAGGAAAAAAACATCAAGTGACTACTAATATTGAGAAGTCATTGTCCTCCTAAATCAAAAAGGGCATGTTTAGAATGAGCTAGAATCTTGAAAGAGCTAGAATCTTAGAGGAGGGAACATGCAAAAGATTGGTGGCCTTAAAGAGGCTGAATACTTCCTGAACTCAGTGAGGGAGGAGTTATGGTGGGCTATTAATAGAGTTATCTTTTCCCCACCATCTTACCTCCTGTTAATAGCTTTCATTGTACAAATTCTACTAGAAGTCAGAGAATAAAATAGCTACAAGGGCACAATGTGCAGAGCTTAATCTGCAGGGAGTGGCACTGAAAAGAAGAGCAGAAAATAATTTGAGAAGAGAAAACAAAAGTATCGTCACATACTCTCAACTCCCTGCCTGCATCTACCTTCATTTAACTAGCCTGACGGTCACAATCCTGGCTAAATTCAACTATCCTTATATCTTCTGAATCCAATAAACTTTAAGATGCTGGATGGGAAAAACAAAGCAAGGTAACAACAACAAAACATACCCTTAACTATATGCATAGTAACTAAGAATCAATTCTAAAGATCTCCAATGAACCTGTGGCATAAGAGGGTGATGCTAATTTGTTTTCTTAGCCTATTTATTATCATTTTCTCCCAGATCATTATCATAATTTCTCTTCCCATTTGAGTCTCCAAAAATTGCCTTCAAATTCATTGCTCTCAGTGACAGTTTCTAATTTTACTGAAACAATATATTTAATCATAATGAATCTTCTTTATCTTCTATCACCAGATTCAGCAACCTACTGCTTTTTCATATTCTTTATTGCCTCTCTTCTTTCCATGAGTAAACTGACCTATTTACCACCTAATCCAAAACCTAGCCTTGTACACTTGGATGTGATATCCTCTCATCTACCCAATATATTTTTTTCTTCTGGACTTTTCTCACACATTATCTTTTTTCTCTCTATGAGGTAATGCACATAAATCCTTGAAATACCAATATTGCAGGAGTTTCATCTTAAAAACAGACATTAGAATACCTGACCTCATACTCTTCTTTGGCTATTTATTATTTTTTGTTAAAATAAAACTAAATGTATATCTTACTTGGAGCATGTTGAGTGGATAGTGTGTTCAATTGTTTTTTGTTTTATGCAGGTGTGCTCAGAACTGAGTTCATGCTGTATGAGATGTGTTTCTCACTATTGCACATTGAATGATATTATTTCTTCCTGGGTGCATTTTTGGATGAGCTATGTCTGTCACTGTTGCTTGTTGAGTCAAATGCATCTTTAACTTGGGCATGATTTGTGAAATGTGTGTTTAACTGTTTAATATTGCACGGGGGTGATTTCACAACTGGTTGCGTGCTTATGTCACATGTCTCACATGTTTCTCACTGTGGCACATGGAATGGATTATTTAATGCTAGGTGCATTTTTGTATGAGATATGTCTGTCACTGTGGCACATTTTGTGGCACATTGTATGGGTTGTGACTCTAACTTGGAGCATGTTGTGTGAAATGTATGTTTAAGTGTTTTCTGTTATATTCAGGTGTTCTCACAACTGACTGCAGGCTGTATGATCAATATTACTCACTGGTGCAAGTTGAGCGAGATTATTTCATACTGGGTGTATTTTTGGATGAACTATGACTGTCAGTGTTGCACCTTGTGT
>CAUYQG010105243.1:0-21091 GCA_963574415.1 Tarsius wallacei | reverse complement strand
GTAGGTTCTTTTAATTCTATAGATATTTTTTGAAGACATTCGTTGTGCCGAGCACTATGCCAGAGTCTAGAGATTAATATAATGTTACAAAACATTTGGTTTATTGTAAGTTTCTGTTGATTCTCACATTGCTTTTTCTTTTTTCCTTGATTGACAAAACAAATTCATCATTGTGCTGTGACTCTCTTAGTCATGGTCATCAATGAAATTCCAAGCTCAAAACGCAAGGCAATTTGAGGAAGTATATAGACCCATTTCTTGACATATGCTGTCTTCCAGAAAAATCCACTTTGAAGGCTGGGCTCGGTGGCTCAGCCTGTAATCCCACGCTTTGGGAGGCCAAGGTGAGCGAATTGCCTGAGCCTGCGGGTTCGAGACCCACCTGGGCAACTTGGCGAGACCTTATCTCTACAATAAATCCAAAAAATTAGCCGGGCGTGGTAGTGCGTGCCTATAGATCCCGCTACTTGGAAGGTTGAGGCGGAAGGATCGCCAGAGCCCAGCAGGTCGAGGCTGCGGTGGCCAGGAGCGGCCACTGCACTCCAGTCTGGGCGACAGAGTGAGACTCCAACTCAGAAACAAACAAACAAAAAAAAACACTCGGTGTGATAAACTTAAACATATAGGCATGTTTAAAATATCATAGGAACTTCCAGGAACATTTCATCCATCAGGGTGTTTGCTTGGAGGAAACATGGGAGTGGGGGTGAAATGGAATCTGGCTAGCAAGGGTTTCTTTGCGATGACAGTGCTTGAAGAACCTGTTCTAGATAGCTAAAAAAGGAAGTAAGAGTAGAGGAATGATCATTTGGAGCAGAAACAGCAGAACGTGCAAAGGCACAGAGTCACGCAAAAAGATGGCACAATCTTCCTGAAAGTTATTTCCAAGGCTCCTCAAATTACTACTTCTCTAAAAGGATTAGTTCTAGCGTCCAGATCCTTCTTCAGTGAAGGGCTTGGTGACCCAGCTGTTTGGAGAGATGTCAACAGGCAGCTGTCGGTCCGTCAAGGATTGCTTCAGCTGTGGAGCTCTGTCCTATCCAAAGTCACGCCCTTTCCCGGGGACACCCATATGCAATAACTGATCAGTACAGGGGTATAAAGACCTGACCATCTTGTTCCAGCTCAGGATACGTCTGAAGGACCATTTTTAGCTCAAAGGTCCCTGTAGTGTTTGTTGAGGCTGTTTTCTTTTCTTTTTTTTTTTTTTTTTGAGTTGGAGTCTCACTCTGTCGCCCAGACTGAAGTGCAGTGGCCGCTCCCGGCCACCGCAGCCTCCACCTGCTGGGCTCCGGCGATCCTTCCGCCTCAGCCTTCCATGTAGCTGGAACTACAGGTGCGCGCTGCCATGCCCGGCTAATTTTTTGATTTATTTTAGAGTTGAGATCTTGCCAAGTTGCCCAGGTGGGTCTCGAACCCGCGGGCTCAGGCAATTCACTCACCTCGGCCTCCCAGAGTGCAGGATTACAGGCTGAGTCACCGAGCCCGGCGAGGCTTTTTTCATGACTGTACTTCAACTCAACTTCTTTGGCATAATTTCGTTTTCTTCTCCTCCCTTCCATAGATGTCAGTCCATAGGGCCCTCTTTAATACATATGCAACATGTTTTAATCCCTGTCTTAGAATTTGCATTCTGGGAAACTCTTACCTGTGACAGTTGGTACTAGGAGTGCTCTAAAAATGTAGAAAATAAGATGGGATTTGGAGCCAGATTTCTTGCTGCTTCGCTTGACAATGAGAACCACATTGTCCGGTGGTAGATGGGACACAGGCAGTTCTGGCACTGGATGTGAGTCTTATTGTTCAAAATTGCACTGGTGAATTGGGGTGACATAATGGTAGTAGATGGGACACACCAGCTAGGACTATGTATACGGCAGTTAAAAAATAAGGTAGCAGCAGAAACTATAAGAACAATATAATTGTATGGCTACTTTCTAAGCTCCTTTTTCTGAAAGAGAGAGAGTAAACACTGAAAGAAATTTATGGGTCATTGAAAGTAAGTTTGAAAAGTACAGGACTTTCTTGGTAATATACAAAAAGTATCTCATTTTTTGCAACAGGAGTCATAGAAATTTAAGGACCAGGAATAGAATTTAATAATGAAAGTAGGCCAGGTGCATTGGCTCAGCCTGTAATCCCAGCACTTTGGGAGACCAAGGTAAGAGGATTGCCTGAGCCCGGGGGGCTTGAGACCAGCCTGGGCAACTTGATGAGACCTCGTCTCTACAATTTAAAAAAATCACAAAAACTAGCCGGGCATGGTGGCATGTGTCTGTAGTACCAGGTACTTGGAAGGCTGAGGTGGAAGGATCTCCTAAGCCCAGCGGGTCAAGTTGTGGTGGCCATGAGCATGCCACTGCACTCTAACCTAGGTGACAAGAGTGAGACTCCAACTCAAAATAATAATCATCATCACCATCATCAAAGTAGCCAAGCTCTGATGGTTAAACTAATTAGGACAGGTCTTCTATGCAATGATTAGAGCCCTGGTTGAGAAAAAATAAGACCCTGACCCATTGGATGAGTATTTAAGTGAAGGCCCACATAAATTCCGAATTCTTAGGATTCCTGAACTCTTATATGATTGCAGTAATGCCCCTCCCCACCCCAAAGAGCTAACACTGCTCCTTTCTTGCAAAAAGGAAGGCCTGTCCCCTGCAAGACAATGTGTGTCTCTTTCAGGACATGCACTTACGCCTTTTTCTGGCTCCTTGTCCAATAAGCTACAGCAAAACCAAGCCAGAGACACACTGGGCCTAATTGGGGAAGCAAGATACTATGCCCCAAAGGACCTGCAGGAAACAGCAGGTACCAGCAGAAACTGGGAAATTATACATAGGATTGCATGTTGAGGGTACTTGATCAAGGGGCTCATATCAGAAAAGCTTATCATTTGGGAAGTACTCTCTTAGTATAAAAGATCTAGAATCTTCACAAAGACCCCAGGAGATAGTGCAAACTCACTTCTCTGCAGCTAAGCCATCTACCTTGTGTATAAAGAGAAGTGGTCCAAGGTTAGACTACATAAACAGGCTCATCAGCAGTGCAAGTGGCTTAGCAGGTTGATTAGGGCCTGAAGAGAGAAAAATGGGAAGATCGGTGACTAGGAGATCCAGGGTAAGGGTGTATGGATACACATATGGGAGTGGGCTCAAATTAGAAAAATCTTTGTATCCCACAATTACACCCACCAAATGGCATTCAACACAAAAAGGTACTATACGACCATGTAGCCCAAATGACCCAGTCAGTTAATATCAGTCTGCCTCTACCATTGCCTATTCCAAAACTGAAACGATGGGAACATGAAGAGAGCAGCAAAGGTGCTAAGAATGAAGCTATAGTTGTCTCTAAGAGGAAGGGTTCCCACTTACCAAGGAAATTTAGTTATTAAATAACCAGTCTGACAGCAACAGAGACCAGCATTGACTCCCTATTATGGCAACATCCCTTGAAGAGACCAACTCGCCACTTGGTTTGCCTTTCTTGCAAGCTGGGCCTCACTCAGCACCACTATGCAAGAGTTCATAGAGTGGTTGAGTGTCTTGCATGGGATCTCATAACATTGTATCATGGGAACTACAGTAAAGCAGATGTGGAGTCAACCCCAAATCATGGGATCCTCTGGGCGTGTTATATACCTCTCCCACAGAAGCTAGTAGCCTGATAAACAGACTATAAAAGGAATGACTGAAATCCAAGCTCAAGGTCAATGCTTTCCATAACAAAGTGTCAGCTTCTAGAACTAGTATACACTTTGATTCAAAAACCTTCATATAGTGATATGTCCCCAAGAGGAAAAATACATGGTTCTAAGAACTAATGGGTGGAAGCAAGAGTGGTCTCACTTCCCATGTCTCCCAGCGACCTGCTTGAATAATATGTGCATCCTTTGTCTGCCACTCTTGGTTCTATGGATTTTTGAGATCCTGGTTCTCAAAAAGAGAACAGTTCTGCCCAAGGATTTATAACAATCTCATTGTATTATATACTCTGACTGTAGCCTGGAAATTCAGGATTCCTGTGCCAAGGAACCAGATGGCAAGAGGAGGAGTCATCATTTTGGCAAGGTAATTAACCAACCATCAAGTAGACATAGGCCTGCTCTGACACAATGGGAGAGGAATAACTAAATCTGGGACCCAACTAACCCGCTTGGGCAATTATTGGTATTTCCTTTCCAAATTATGAGGGCAAATGGACACATATAGCAATCCTGGAGAAGGACACAGTGACCAAGGACTAGACTTCTCAAGGCTGAGTAGCATGGGTTGTGCCATCAGGTAAGCAACGGAAACAAACAGAGATGCTAGGTGAAAGTGAGAAAAATTGGTCCCAGTATGGTGGTGCATACTTTGTAACTTCTGCTACTCAGGAAGCTGAGGCAGAAAGATCACTTGATCCAGGAGTTCGAGATCAGCCCCTGGGTAACACAGCAAGCCTTTGTCTCAAAAGAAAGGAGAGAGAGAGAGAGAAAGAAAGAAAGGAGGGAAGGAGAGAGGAAGATGGGGAGGAGAGATAGGGAAGGAAGAAAGAGAAGGAAAAAAGATAAGAAAAAGAAAAGGAAGGGGGGAAAAAAAACAATTCCAAGCTAATTCTTGTTGGTTAAAAAAGAAGAAGAAAGGGGAAAAAGTGAGGAAAATCTAGAATCAATAGCCCACTCCCATATATGTATCAATGAGTATAAAGTTGTGATTCTGAGACCAGTTGTAATATTAGGGAGATAGTTTGTCCTAATAATAAACCTACCGTGTGTCTGTCAGAACACTTGTTTTTTCTTTTATTCTGTACTTGCTAAGACTGCCTGTTCATGTCTGTCTCCCCACTTCCTCAGGGATAAGGGTCAGGTCTTCTATGTCATGCATTTTAGACGTAATTAGAGTGCCTTACATATACTTTTAGATAAGTATTGTTGAAATGAGTCAAAATGATGCAATTTTGTTATAGGAACAAAATATAGGTACATTCTCAGTGGACTCCAAGAAGATAAAGTTTAGTGGAATTCTAAAGAGTAAAGAGTAATTCCTAAATGTATATTAACAAGCAAATCCAGAGTGGAGCAAGGGGTAGCTTGTGGTAGACGTTGTAATACGCTACCTAGATTTTTCTTCAGTAAGACTTGTTACAGCTACTTAGATGCTTTCAGCAGTCAGCCATCGTCTGTCAGTCACTTCAGGGATTGCCTCAGTGACACGGGGTTCTCTTGACCAAGATTATGCCTTTGCTAGGGATGCTCACATCTGATGACTGATTAATAGAGGAGTGTAAAGGTCTGGCCATATCAGGACAACTCTAAGGGGCCATTCTAGTCCAGAAGTCCCTGTGAAAATGACCAAAGATGGTGTTGAGTCTGTGTCTTGGTTTTTTCCACCCCTCCCGATTTGTTCATTCTAAGGATATTCCACAAAAAAATATTCTGTACTTTAAACACATCTCAGAGTTTCTAGATATAACCCAAACTACAATAGATGAAAATGTCTGGAGACAGAAATAACAAATTCCAAGTCATTTACCTATTGGAGAAAGAAGATACTTTTTATTTCCTAAAGCAATACTGTAGTAGGGCATTAAAGTACCAAGGGTAAAGTTATGTAATAGAAATGAGGAGGGAGTACATCTTCCCAAACTTTGTCTTTCTCTCCACTAGAAATTCTATCACGATGTAGAGGATAGGGAGTGACATGCGAGTAGCAGGAATGAGAAAAACAGTGACCTTGTGACTGACCATGTGTATTGTGTGGATCTATAACATCTCTGGGTTCCTGTCCAATCCAGATTTGGCAAAAGTCTTCCACTTGGTATGGAGAAGAAATGGGAAAGGCTACCACGGGACAACTTCAGAGTGAGATCTGTCATGTAAATAGAAAAGACATACATATGTACCTTCCTTCCTGATGATTGCACTTGACTCAAGAGGCCCCAGAGACCCAACAAATAACAAGATCACAAATAAGCAAGCACAGGAAACAGTGCAATCATCAATGCCTTAATAGACATTGCAACCGGCCAAATTTCCAGCTCAAATAGCCATCATCTTGGCAGACAAATAGAATTCTGAGGACAGAAGGAAACCTTCAAATGTTTATGTAATTTTCTACAGGGGAAGAGTTGACTGATTCTAGGAAGGGCTGGCTGCCATAGCCAGTGATTACTCTGAGTCTTAGCGCTTTGGAAATTCACTCTTAAAACTTCTTGTGTGAGTTTTAAGGCACAATAGGCAATTCATTCATTTCCTCCCAGAGGACCCAGCACATGTGACCATCTCCTGAGAAAGGCAATTATCACTTGGAGGTGGTCCGCCTGATGCATCCTTCTTTAATGCTGATTTAGAGGAAGTGGGCCATGTGACTGTCTCAGAAGGATAATCACAAGATTAGGAAACAAGATTGGGAAGAAGTTTTGTTTTGTTTTGTTTTGTTTAATATGCTTCTCAGTTAAGCACATACACAACTTAGAAACCTAGAAAATGTTTTCCTAAACTCTCTCATTTTCTTTTATTCCCATCACAACTTCTAGGCAGATAGAAGTTCTATCAATTTGTTATTATCATCTTTAAACTCATTTCTCTAAGGGCCAAAATTGTGTCTACTTTGTATGTTATAATGCAGAGATAGCTATATCCAGGTGGCTCCTAGAAAAGGCATATTCTTGACTTGCAAGATGAGCACTTTAGAAGGAACACTGAAGTGCTGGGCCAGGGAATGAGAAAAAATGGCTCAGGGTATTTTCTCTGGATTGATTCTATTTGGCCCAGCCCCGATCCACTGCTACCTCCTCCATGAAGTACTCCACATCAGCCCAGTCTGATTAAACCTACCATGTGTCGGTCAGAACACTTGTTTTTTCTTTTATTCTGCACTTGCTAAGCCTGCCTGTTCATGTCTGTCTCCCCACTTCCTCGGGGACAAGGGTCAGGTCTTCTATGTCTTATGCATTTTAGACATAATTAGAGTGCCTTGCACATACTTTTATATAAGTATTTTTGAAATGAGTCAAAATGATGTAATTTTGTTATAGGAATAATTCTTCCAAAAGGTAGAAGTGTACAGAATAGGAAGATATATTACCTTGTGTTTCAAGATACGACTTGAACCAGTTCTCTCTACTCACTAGATGGATGTAAGCAATCCACTGGATGGATTGGCTTTCACTTCAATTTTTATCTCAAAATTGAAGGGTTGTTTTTTACCTATGTTTTTTAATAGAACAGCATGAAAGATGAAGATGGTAATGTTTATAATAGATTTTAGATATTGTTTCTGTTATTAGGAATAAAAATTTGTTTCTCCCGGAGGACATTCACATCCGTAGAAACAAATGGAAAGGAAGTTATGAGAGAGTTGATATTTTGCTGATAAATCAAATGAGGCTGAACTACACAATGTGTTTGGTAATATAAATGGGCCAATGAGCTAAGAGATTAGCAGAGGAACTATGTTGCATAGCTAGGCAGGTGGAAAGCACACAAATAAGCAGAGAGCATTCTGGGAGAGAACAGGAAAGCTGTGTTGAAAGTCATGTCATAGAACAAAGAGAAACACTTGGGTTAGGGAATGTAATAATCGTGGAAATTAAAATGCACAAGGCAGGCCAAGAACAATTCTGAGGAAGTTGAGTTGTGGGCAAAAGCCTCTAGGTTGAAAAAAAAGAAAAACAAAAACAAAACTCTAAGAGAGGAAGAAGCTCAGGTAAATATTAGTCAAGTCAGGAAAATGAGATCTGTCTGAAAAAGACAAGGGCTGCTGTTCATCTATCCACCTGTTGAATTTGCCCCAACAAAGCTGCAGCAGGGAAGCCTTCCTTAATGCAAGTCAACTGCACCTAGCCATTACAAACAATGCTTTAAGTTCTAGTGAGGGACAGAAAAATACCACTTAGCTGTCTTTGGAAAAATACATTTAAAGTTGCTGGTCATTTTAATCAAAACAAAAATGTATACAGGAGTGTCAAGTCGTAGAGATGGAAAACATGAGCCTTAACTTGAATTTGAATTCAACCAATCATATTTACATAAGAGGCACAAAACCTATGTGATGACATTTTCTGCAGGAGGTTGTGATTCTACTTTTGTAATTTTCACTTAGCAGTGTGAATCCACTCTTTGCCACTGCTTCTCACTGCCATTCATTTTTCCTTTTATCAATTTGTTGCCACAACTACAAACGAGGCTTAAAAAACAGGGGACCTCATCATCTCTCCCTATCCAGCTCAGTGCTGTTCTCATGGGAACCAGAGGAAGAAGGCAACTAAGGACAGGTAAGAGATGCAGTGTTAAACCCTCAAGGGCTCACACAAACTTTTCCCATTTTATACTGCGGACAACTGTAAAGGGGTAATAATTTTCCATTGCACAAAAGTTTACTGTAATAAATTGGTGATTACAGAGAACAAAGTTAATGACTTTCAACTCCAGAGTCTATATTCTGTCTTGGAAATCCCTGGGTTTGACCTAACAGTAATACCTCTTATGGAAATAAGACTAATGGGAGAGAATATTTCTTATGCACTGATTTAAAACCATTAAACTGACAGATTCGTGTTATAGGTCTAAAGACACTAAAATACATCTTTTTCCCAAAATGTCGTTGTACCTTTATATTTTTGTCCAGATTTATCTGGGACAAAGATCATAGCAAATAAGGTAACTCACAAACTTACAATGCTATTGTTTTGTGATATGCCTTGGGAAGAAATTTAAAAATAAAGTGCTTAAATTAATTGGTATAAAGTTCAAAAAAATTAAAAAAGGTGAAGAAAAAGAATGGCAAAGTCTAAACTTTAATGTTTGCTATTTCATAAAAGTGATTTTACTTTCTTTTCCCAGATATGACATCCAGCTTGCCTTAAGTATCTTAAGCATGTTAACCCTACCACACACCAAAGAAACAATTATTTAGTATTACAGGACTCTTTCCCACTGACTCAGAAAGCTAACACCTAGCTCACTACCCAGCCAGTAAGTTGAAGGCAAAAGCAATTTAAGAGCAAAGCATCCAAAAAATTGATCACCAACGATTTCACTATTTGGAAAGATGCCACATAAAAATATTTTAAATGTCAAAAACTCTGTGATCCAATTTCAACAGATAACTTGAGCAGTGTTGAATGAAGTTATGTTTCTAGATTTCCCACCTACCTCACAAGGGATAGTTTCAATGTTTCTATGAGTTTATTTTAGTGTTTTGACTGACTGAGATTAGAATGGAATTCTTTCTTAGAAGGCATGTTCTTCTATTCTTTATTAAGGCAGCCAAAATATTGCTCATAATTTTTTAATTTGGAGAACTTAGAGATAAATGAAAAGAATATCTTTACTTAAACTCATGAAACTGATTCTGATTGAGCATAGAAATTATATTTAAAGCAATAATTATTAGCACTGACAAAGTCTTATTTTAGGGACAACCCCTTCGGGTCCCCTCCCACTGTGGGAGTTCTTCTGTCCTCTCAATAAATACTGCTTTCTAAAAAAAGAAAGAAAGTAAAAGAACCTCTAGTTTTAATTAACAGATTAATTTAAGAGAGAATAATTAATGAAGCCACCAACAACAGAAGAAAGGGACTTACTTGGTTATTGATTTAATCTGGATCTTTCCCTAGCAAAAAGATAAAAAATGAACTTTCCAGAGGAAAAAAATGGAATCATTGTATCCTCAAAACCAATTTTCATTGGCTGAAGTAGTCAGTAAGCATTACAAGAAGAAAAATAAGTTTGTCTGGCTTACCAACCTATTCTCAGCTACTAATACGTAGTAAATCCTTCACAGTTTGAAAGTCTTAAAATCATTCTAGCGGGTACCTTTGTCAGAATACCAGTTATATTTGTATCATTAAGTGGCAATGCTTCCAAATAATTTATTTATAGATAGATAGATAGATAGATAGATAGATACTAATCTAAAAAGACCGAAGTAGCTATGACAGTCCCATTGAATTAAGCAACAATAATTCAGATGCATGATAAAATGAATAATCCATTTATTCATTAAATATTCATACTGTCATATGTCAAAATCTCTTTATCTTCAATGATAGATTATACAAAGTCTGACAATTAAGTTCACAAACTTGCCACCATGCTCTTGTTGGCAGCACTGTACAAACAACTCAGTAAGGTTTCATAACCTTGGTATATCAGTGTCTCACAGCTGTGTTTGTATCAACATGTGGCAGCGTCTTGCTAAGTGGTGTTCATTACTGTTGTTGCATGTTTTTGTGTGCTGTCACTAGAATGTCAGAGTCTGAGAGCAACAAACAAACACTAAATTTCATGTTAAACTTGGCAAGAGTAAAAGTGAAATCAAGGACATGTTAGTCCAAGTTTATGGGGATAAGGCCGTGAAGAAAATGTCAATGTACAAATGAACTAAATATTTTTCTGGAGGAAGAGAAAGCATCACTAATGAAGGTCAGGACAGCCAGTAATGAGCAGGACTGATGCAAAAATTCATTGAATTGTGCGTCAAAATCATCAGTTGGCTGTGAGAAGCATAGAAGACCTAATAAACATCAATAGAGAAAAATCTTAACTGAAAAAGTTGACATGACAAACGTGTGCAAAAATGATCTTGAAGGAGTTCTTGCATCACAACAATGCATCAGCTCGCACAGCACTGTCTGTGAGGAAGTTTTTAGCCAGTAAACAAATAACTGTATTGGAATACCCTCCCTACTTAACTGATCTGCCCCCCAGTGACTTTTTTCTTTACTTGAAGATAAAGGAAATACTGAAAGAAAGACAACTTGATGACATTCAGGACATCAAAGGTAATACAACAGCATCTCTCATGGCCATTCCAGAAAAAGAGTTCAAAAATTGCTTTGAAGGGTAGACACTGGCTTCAGTGCGTAGTTTCCCAAGAGGACTACTTTGAAGATGACCACAGTGATATTCAGTAACAAGGTATGTAGCACTGTTTATAGGAAGAGTTCACGAACTTATTTGCCAGACCTCATAGACCTGCCCTAAGCAAAATATGTGCAGCTCACAAGACTGAATTTAGCACATTCTTTTAGTCTCCAGGTGTTGGATTTAAAGCAGTTTAACTGTGTTTGAAATGAGACATCTCTGAATAAAATTTGGTCTGCTCCATGGATCAATGGTTAGGAAATTCCTAAATGGAACGTTTGAGATGAACATTGTAAAGAACATCAGCAGAAGGAGAGCTAATGGATTGTAATTCTGTTTCCCTAGGAAAGTAGTAAAAGGATTCCTAAAATAACTGCAACCCTCACATTGGACAAAAATGTCCTTCTGGCAGAGACTGAAAGTGTTGTTCCAATTGGACCATTAGGAAAATACTTACATCAAAAGTTGCCATTGGAATTGTTCTTTAGAATAGCTCTGTTGTCAAACAAGGAGAAATGGACCATGTAGTGTCTGATGCTTTGGGACTTAAAAATAGGACTAAAGTATAACAGCATATTGCAGGGGAAGAATTCTACAATGAGTTTGAACTAGATGACCTGCTAAATCTTTCCCATCTTTCATTTCTGTGATTCACCTCTACTGCAGTTAAGCACATCATAAAAATAAAGCCATGTAGCAACATGACCACCAATAACAACAAAAATAATAACACTCTGAGCTCCTTCCTTGGATGAAAGGCTCTGTGTTTTTAAAAAAGCATTTTGCAAACGTTATCTTTTTAATTTTCACAACACTCAAGGTGTGTAGGAGGCCAGCACTATTATTCCATTTTGCAAATGGAGAAATTGAGGTTCATGGAGTTCGACTTGCTCGTGGCCACATAACAGGTCAACAAATAAACTACATCTATTGACACAAAGAAGTGAGCTTCTAGAAAACTAGACGTTTTGTCCTAATGAAATATTGTAGCCTGAGATAAAGCCTGAGATAAAATATGTAACAACGCTATAAATGAGAAAAAGGGAATAAAATTATAATCCTAAGTGAAAGAATTAGAGCAGGATAATGTGGTCTTTAACAAAGGTTAAAATATATTGAAAGATGTTGTCTTTAACAAAAGTTAAAACACATTGGAGTACTCACCCAAAGGATGCCTTTGCAGAGGCTAAAAGAGGCAAGGAAGAGTCAAGTTTCTGAATTAAAGTATATGGCAGTATTTTAAGAAAATTTCAAAAAACCAAATGGAAGAAAAGCCAATTGTCTGCTATGATAATGGCAATCAGACTAACTGGAATTATCATTCTAAATATTCTGGTCTAAATTTTCAAATAATATCCAATGCACACGATACCTCTTCTGTATGTCAGCCTTAGAGCAAATGCCTGCACCATATGACCACAAAACAAACTATTACTTAAGCATAAATGAATGAGAAAATTATTGAATGAATGAATAAATAGATTAAAAAAATTTAAAAAACAAGATAAAGAAATACATTTGGCTCATCCACATATTTTGAGATGTGATTAAGATTTCTTATATAAGTAATAGCTAAATCAGACCTAACTCATTATCAAAAAAGGACAGTGTTTTAGTCTGTTTTGTGCTGCTATAACGGAATATCACAGACTGGGTAATTTATAATAAACAGAAATGTTCACAGTTCTGTAGACTAGGAGTCCTATATCAAGGTGCTGGCATCTGGAGAGGACCTTCTTGTTATGTCATAACACAGCAGAAGGCATCACACAGAGGAAAGGCAGAGGGCAACAAAGACGGCAAACCTACTCACCTCCATAATCATGATAACCAGCCCACTCCCACAGTAACAGCAGTAGTTCATTTATGAGCAAAAACTTCTAATGACTTAAATATCTCTTAAAGGTCACACCAGTACAGTCACAGTGGCAATTAAATTTAATCATGAGTTTTGGAGGAGACAAACATTCAAATCATAGCAGACAGGAAAGAACTAACAAAAGAGTAATTTAACAATAATGGCAATTGTCATTTTAGAAGTGCCAATGTTTTCCAGATTTCCTGGAGCACCTGTATTTCCTAATTCAAAGCACAGTTCAGTTCATTCTAGGCATGCATTCCACACACTGCAACTTCACCCGAACAAACTGCAGTCACTTGTCCTTTCAATCACTGTGATTAGGTTACACATGTCCTTTGGGCACCAGATATTAGAAACTGTGCTTCAACGAGTCACAGAGATCCTGTTTTTTTCTATCTCCACTTATTATTAGTCTTTGAAGCCAGCAAACAAACAAAAACAAAGTCAGTAAGCTTAGCCAGCATTCTGTGTATATAATACAATAAGCATGACAAATTTGCATTTTTGTTATTGGCACATCAACAATACATCTTACGGTGGAAAACCCACGAGAACCTCAAAAAGTCCTATGCTTCCTCTCTCTCTCAAACTGGAAACAGGTGCTCTGTATTTTTAATTTTAGGCACCACATTGATCAAGTTATTAATTATTACAAGTGCAACTTTCATCCTGACCCAGGCAGTTATTGCCTTTATCATCTGGCTATGCTATGAGTATGTATTTTGTAATTATATATATATATAGAGAGAGAGTGTGTGTGTGTGTGTGTGTGTGTGTGTGTGTGTGTGTGTACACATATATATATAGTATATAGTATATATTTATATATTTCCATGTAGTATTTAGTACATATATATACTTATTGTATATACAGAGATTTATTAAGAGGTAAATTTGTCCTTGTAGTGAGTGCCATAATATACCCCCACCCCCAGATCCCTCTTAAGGCCTGAAGGACTTATCCTCCAGCTACTGGAGGTGCTGCAGGGAAACAAGCCCCTCTGTGAGTCCTGCTTTGGGATTCTCTCAGCTGCATAAAAAATATCTTAGCCAAAGTTACACTGTCTTCCAGTTCTCCACGTCCAGTAACTGATCAATATGGAAAGCTCCCTTTACTCAACTCAGAAAAACTCAGAAGAGACATCCCAGCTCCAGAGTTCTCAGCAAGCCTGGCTAGTCTCTTATTGATATTACAACGTCTCAGCAATTTTCACTGCCAAATCCTGCTTCCTTGCCCTCTCTTTCACAGGATTGATTTCCAAGAACGCTTCTTAACAAATGTCCTGCATGCTTATTTCCATCTTAGAACCTACTTTCTCAAGATTTCTGCCAACATACAACAGTCATATTAACCAGTGTTTGTTTCTAAAGACTCAACATAAGATAATAAATACGTTACTCCAAAGTCTTGACAGATCTAAATATCATGGTCATGCCTAGAGTTTGAGAGATGTAGGGTGACTAGTCTTTATAATTAAACAGAAAAATAAATCTTTAAAATGAATACACATTTTTTGGAAACCTTTGAGGATGATTTGATTTAGAAATTCATCCGAATGTTATTTTAATGTTCTCAGTGAGAAAGCTGAATTCAATACAAAGTTATTCTTAATTGCACTGAATCACAAGGGTTGTCTACCAACAGATGAAAGATGGAGGAGCAAAGGGCACCGAGGTTGAAATACCAATCGCCTCACTTGCTGTGCAGCCTTGGGCAATTCATTTAACCTCTTGGAGACTCATTTTCAAGTGTTAAAGGAAAATTATGATAAAATGAAACACATTATGCAATCTGCCCAAGGTGCTTGGCACATTGTATTAGCTCAATTAATGTTTGGTTTACTTCTGAGGCTGAAAAGTAGAGTTACATTTTTTGTTGTTGTTTTTAGATTAGAAAATATAGTTTACTTAAAAGTAAATTGGAGAGAGAGAGAGAGAGAGAGAGAGAGAGAGAGGAGATTCACCTCTCCAAGGGATGGGAGGGGGCCAAAGCGTAAGAAAACAAGCCCTGACCATAGCTCAAAGAGCACATGACCACACCATAGCTTAGCAAGACAATGGCCTTAGAGTTACCGTTTAACCTCACAGTAAGGGAAAATTCACATTCCAGTAAGACCCCAGACAAGTACAAAGAGGATTAATATGTATGTATGGTATGATACTGATATTTTCAAAACTCTAGACGTTAGGGAACATCATTGAAGCAAGCTTTCTCTGATTTCTCAAAAGTATGCTTTCTACCTTCTAATGGTCCTCACTATATCTTCTGGAACTTGATTATTCCCTAAAAGACTCATGTATGGTCATTTTCTTTATTCTAATCAAGCCCTTAGATGACAGATAAATGCTTCTAGTGCCTATCAGAAAAGAAATCTTCATATTCATTCATTCATTCTGCTGAAGATTTGTTGACTGATAGATTAATTTTAGTAACAATAACCTGAGCAATGTATTTGGATATTGAATTAATTCTCAATCAAATGTAATGTCTGTTTCATCAAACTTAGCCAACCTAACACATTTCATCAAGAATTACTCAGATCTCACTGATTCATGCCCCCGTTACCTGAAGTCCTTTCAAGGCCCTTCCATTTTTCCTCCCATTTGTCTTCTGGGAGTTTCCAAGGAGAGTCTTCTATGTTATCATGCTATCGCTAAGTCTTTTATTCTCCAGCACTCCCTCCTCATAGTGGCATCCAGAAGCCACTTGAGTATGACACCTTTGACTGCTGTTTTTGCTGTGCCCTCATGTCTGGAGTTTCCTTCAAAGGTCATGTCTGGAGTTTCCTTCAAAGGTCTACAAAGTGACAAACACTTAAGTAACCATTGCCACTCTGTGCCCCCTGAAGTCTTCAGTGCACTCAAGTTGAGCCATGCAATGAATTTTGGGAAATGTGCTTTAGCAGCATCTCACTAGCTGAAGTATAGAGGATGAATTGGAGGGAGATAAAGATTGCTGAGAGCCACGCCCGGTGGCTCAGCCTGTAATCCCGCACTTTGGGAGGCTGAGGTGAGTGGATTGCCTGAGCCCGCCTGGGCAACTTGGCGAGACCTCATTTCTACAATAATTAAAAAAAAAAAAAAATTAGCTGGGCGTGGTAGCATGCGCCTGTAGTTCCAACTACTTGGAAGGCTGAGGCGGAAGGATTGCCGGAGCCCAGCAGGTCGAGGCTGCAGTGGCCGGGAGTGGCCACTGCACTCCAGTCTGGGCGACAGAGTGAGACTCCAACTCAGAAAAAAAAGATTGCTGAGAAGAATGGTTGTGAACTTTCCATAACAACTCAGCAAAGAGATGGTGGAGACCTCAAATGAAGAAGTGGCAATCCCTCTATGCTATCTGGAAGGAGGGCTGATTTCTCTGAGCTATGTTTACTGGACTTTTATGTGGGCTAGTTTTTTAATTAGGTTTGGCTAGTGATATTTATTGGCAGGAGACTGGGAAGCAGGGAGGAAGACAAATTCCGTGTATTTCACCCTTTCTCTCTGGACCTCAGGTAACACATCCAGTACACATTGTATTTTTGCCTTGGTTGTAGCTGCCTCCATGCACGTGTCACAGTTCTGGCTTCTTCCAAGAATCCTGCCCCTGGGCTCTGGGAACCCCACATCCTCCCTTTGTCCCTCCAGCCCAGGGTTGATTGTGGCTTCCTGCTGTTGCTAACATCTGACTTGCTTCCTTGCCTCCTGTTTGGCTTCTCACCTCTTCCATCACCTGTACAACCAATTCTTTGGATAAAATCCTCTCTTTTAAAATAACTGAAGAGATTTTTCTTTTTCTAGTTTGACCCTGACTGATACAAGAGAGGATGCATTTGAGAAATATTTGGAAAGCACAGTCTTTGGGACTTAGTGAAAATAACCCTTACTGTCTACATCAAAGTTGGCCTCACCCTTTCATATATTCCCGAACTGAAGTTTGTTGTATTGATTCCTCAACCACCTGGCTATAACCTCTTCACCCTCTGCTGTGGGAAACTATCTGCAGTATTGAAGAGATTGACAGTTCTCAAATTCTTTGCAACAATACTAAAAGATCAAACATAATGTGACGCTGCCTGTGTGAGGCAGACAAGTCTCAACAGGAGCCATTCATGGGCTGGGTCTCCCAGGCTTCAGACTGCCGGCTTCCACAGAATCAGACTGAGAACCCAGCCAGACAAGGCCCACTCTGATGGCCCAGACACCAGTACTTAACAAAGAATACATCACATCGTGACCCAACAGAAAAAGTTCTTAAGATACTATTTTGTTGAGTGGAATCAGGACAAGAAACATTAATTCCAATGACCAAGAAAGAGGTAGGAAAATAATATTGAGCACATGGATATCCAGGTTACAGGGGCTAGTATAGGACAAATGGAGATCATGCATGGCCTGACCAGGTCAGAGGCTTGGAAATGCATGAGCACAAATGCCCTGTGACATGCTGTTGTGTTGCCCCGCCTCAATGGCAGAGGGAGTATGCCAAAGAAGAGTTGCCTCTTCCAGGGAACTATCTACTTTGCAACCTGTAAAGGCTCAGTGGGGGTTAGATTGTTGCTCAAATTTAAACTTCATGTCTCTTCAAGTGTTGCATAATAACAAAGGGAAATGCATTTTTCTGACATTAAATAGGCATTCATTTTATTTTTTGATTAAGTAAACTTTTGCTTTCAAAATAGTTTTAGATTTATAGAAAAGTTACAAAGACAGTACAGAGAGTCCCTGTGTATCCCTTACCGACTGACTTTCTCCTATTGTTAACATCTTGTATTATAATAGTATATTTGTCACAACAAAGAAACCAGTATCGGTACATTACTGCTAATTGAGCTCCTTACTTGATTTGAATCTCCCTAATATTTCTTTAATAGCTATTCCCCATGCCCAGGGTCCCACTACCTTACATTAAGAGGCATCTTATTTTTATTTTCAATCTACCTTAATTCTTAAAGGGAAAAATATTTGTTCTCATTTATTTTATTAAAGGAGTACCCAAAGAAATCCCCTCAAATTATTAATAGTGTTCTAAAATCTAGTACATCTCCTCAAGGCAGACCAGGTTACATTATCTTATTTTTGAGTGTGTATTTGGAGTATACAGAGGCATAGTAGCCCAACTACGTGGTTCAAATTAGAGTTCACTGCTTTCTATCTGGAAAGCCTTGGAAAAGTACTTATGGTATTTCATCCTCCTGGGCTTTAATTTACTCAACTATAAAAATGAAACATGATAGTACTTTATCTAATGAATGTGATATGTATATCCATTCTTGACATCCTTCATACTTTTCATTATGTTTCATGTCTGTGTTTACTTCTAGACTGCAGTCTTCCTGAGTTCAAAGACATTCCTACCCAACTCAAAGTAGGTGCTCAGGAAATAATCACTTAAGTGTCTTCCATGTAAGACGCACAGCTACCAACCAATCACATGAAATATAAAAAAAAAGAGAGCTAACTAATACATACATTACCTCACATGTTTATCATTTTTATGGTGAGCACACTTTAAATTTGCTCTCTTAGCAATCTTCAAGTATGCAATACATTGTTATTAATTCGCCATGCTGTACAGCAGACCTCTTGAACTTCTTCTTTATTTAAATTTGGTTTTCCAGTCATTGATATATGACACCCTGTCGCTGCTCTTGCTTAAACTAATTTCTCTTTATGTGTTACATAATACTGAAAGGGATTGTCTTTTTCTGAGATTATCAATTAAAAGTTCAGCAAGAGGACACTGCCCTTTCAGGCACTGGAAATGAAGAATGGCAGAGGTAATTCTAGATGTAATTCTCAGCTACAGCTTTCTGATAAAACTAGCATTAGCAGTGCACCGGAGCTGTACACGTACCACATTCAAATGGCATCGATATTCAAGTTTCTTGCCAAATGCCCTGAAAACCTGATTGTGCTTCATGTACTAATGTACACTTGGGCTCTGTGAATCCCAGGCACAGATGTCTGTAATTTACGGCATATATTTCTGCCGTAAATGCGACTTTATAACGTGCTCCACTCTTATCCAGACCTCCACTCGAGGAAGTTGTTAAATGCATTTCTTCCCTTTTTTCCTGTAAGTTGCCTTTGCCTTTGAAATATTGCCAAGCAGTTGTCCCACAGGGTGGAGGTGGAATTAGCAGCTGCAGCCTTTCTTATGCCGCCCGTCATCCCTTTGGTATGTGGCTTCCTTTCACTGTCACGTTGGGGGAAGATCCCACCCATCCCTTGCATTCCTTCTGAGCAAGTTGTGTCAAGGAAAGACAAGAGAGGAAGCGATTTCCCATCCTCTGGGGTGTAATCAAAAAGGAAGGTTTTAATTAGTTTCTCAGGATGTTCTCGGTTTCTGCACAAAACAGCCCTTCCCTTCTTTGGCATCAGAGCACTTGGATTCTTCAAGAAACATGCAGTTTTGCTCTCTTAGGATCTCAACTCTGTGTTGTTGAATGCAGTGAGGAGTCAAGAAGACTGTCTTTCCTAGCACTGACCACAGTTTGCAACTGTGCATTTGTATGTATAATGAATTGACCCATGACTGCCTCTCCACCGTGCTAAGGATTCCACGTAGGCAGTAAGATGTCTGATTTTGCTCTCCATTGTATCTAGAGCCCCAGCCAGTATGCCTGGCACACAGCAGGCACTCAACACGTAATTGCAAAATAAAACAATGAATACAGTATTGAAGAAGAAGCTTCTGCTACTGCAAACAAAACAGCACCTGCAATATATGGCCCTCGGAGATTGCTTCTGCACGAGGTTCCTGATGATAATAGAGTCTTCTACGTACCCGACACTATTCTAAGTGCATCATATGTGCTGTATCTATTAACTATAATCTTCATAACAACTCTGTGAGGTAGCTTATGCCATTATCCTCCTTTTACAGATGAGAAACTTGAGGCAGACAGAGAGAGAGAGAGAGAGATTGATTTAGTGGAATTTCCCAAGGTCACATAGCAGACATAGGTAGTAGGGGAACCTGGAATGAGGCATAACCAATTGACTCTAGGGACAGTGCCTTGATCCACTATGTGATTCCATCTCCTGGCATGCTATAAAGATAGTGCTCTGGATTTGCAAAGTATAAGCAGCATGAGTGATAATAGTCCTAACTGACCAAAGGAAAAATTCAAGTCTGGACAGATATGGGTCAGTTTATAAAGCATCTTTGATAGTTAGGGATACCCATGTGTAAACACATACTTAGATTTAACAATATCAAGGACTATGTATTATCACTGGCAGAAATAAATACCAACAAAAATTCTCTCTTCAATGACTTTAATGTCAAGTACAGTCATAGGCATGTATTGAGCCAAGAATATTATTTTTCTAAAAATCACCTTAAGGATAAATGTCATGTGAAAATATGTATTAATTGCCAGCTCCACTCCAATGACTTCATGGAATGCTGTCAAATCCTAAGTGACTGCAGAAGACCTTATATCCCATAAAATAAGATTTTCTGTATGGAAAAATGTTCCTACAGAAGGAAAGATGTGTACTTCAATTCCAAATGGAGTTTTAGACACAAAGAAATAGGCAGGAAAACATTTCTCTTTTTTCTGAATTCCCATTGCACATTGGGCCATTTTTCTTATTCTTGACATTTAATGCCTTGTGTTCTGATATTTGTACACATGTCTTATCTCCCCACAAAAAACCGTAAACTCCTTAAAACAGGAGCTGTGTCTTGCAGGAAAGGCAATGTGCTGGACAGAAATGAACAAGATATGTATTAGTAAGTAGAATTACCACTTTCTTTTTCATATAACCTTGGGCAAGTTATTTAATGTCTCTAATCCTTGATTTTTTTCCACTATAAAAAGAGATTAATAATGGTATACAGTAAGTCCTCTACATAAAACCTTCAAGTTGCAAACTTTCAAAGATGCGAATGTGTAGTCACATGTCCAAGAAGACACTGTTAGTTTTTGAGGCACAGGATGATACATAAAGGTTGCAGCAGCCATTCAGAATGCAATCCAGTGCTACTGTGTCACCTATGATGGGAAATAAAGAGGTACTACCCAGACATTACTGAATCTTACTGTACTATAAGATTAAAAATGTTTTCTTATTTTTTGTGTTCATTTGTTTTTATGTATTATTTGTGTGAAAAATATTATAAACCTATTACAGTATAGTACTATATAGTCAGTTGTGTTCGTTGGGTACCTAGGCTAACTTTGTTGGACTTACTAACAAATTGGACGTATGAATGTGCTCTGAGAATGGAATTCATTCATATGTAGGGGGCTTACTGAATTATTAGCTAGAATTTTATAAGATAACTTGGGACTTTGTTTAAACATGCAAGATTGAAACATATGAGCTTTACTCCAGTAACACGCTAAAATTGTGGCAAATAAATTAAAACTTTTTGAATTCATACA
>CAUYQG010105241.1:0-12121 GCA_963574415.1 Tarsius wallacei | reverse complement strand
TCAAAGCGTTTGGTAACTTGCCACATGCTTAAAATGTACTACGTGGTGTGGCCTCTTTGCTCGGTTTAAAGAGTCCATGCCTATTTAAATGAAATTACTCCTCAGAGGAGGGGCACTGTCAGCTGAGGGATGAGGGGTGTGAGGGCAGATTTGCTAGGAGAGGGTTTCTGTGTGTTCCAGAGTGAAGACACAATTCCTAGAGGGGAGAGAGGCCTGGGGAGAGGAGATCCCGTGGAGACAGGGCATCTCTGCAGGCTGAGGCCTCATGGGCATCCTCTGCCAAGAAGACACGGGCTTGTTCTGACGGACACCACCCACTTCCAGCTCAACAGTCAAGACCAGTGTGGAATGCGCTATCCTCCCTGTTGGATCAAGTGTATCTGCAGAGAAGGGCACCCTTTCCTGTTTATAAAAGGCAGGGCAGGGCATCACCAGGCTGCAGTGAGTGTGACAGTAGACAAGGATGCAGTCCCAGCTTTCTGTGTGGCACATTCAGCTGAGTAACATGTCTAGTTGTTCCATCTCCTCTGTAAAGGGCAATGTCACCCCGGGCCTGCCAGTTTGGGAAGGACATATTAGCAAAGAAAGACTTGGGAGAAAAACTAAAAGCGCAGATAGGCACAATTAAAATAGATTGCTTGTAATATCTATGGATTTTTTGAATACTTCTTTCCAGACTTTTTTCCTATTTCACACACACACACACACACACACACATACCCCATAAGCCTCATCTCCAGGCCATTTCTTTATTTGTAAACAAGAACAAATAGTGACCACCTTAAAAGGGGTTTGTAAAGTAGTGAAACAAGGTCAACTTTAAAGTTCTTTGCTCAGAGGCTGGCACATCACAAACACACCAAGTTTCTTTTCCTGCCCGTGCCTGGGAAATTTCTGCCGTGGGAAACAAGACCCTATGGGAGATGTAAAGGGGCCAAGTGCCCTCTGAATGACAGACAGAATGTCCTTCACGACACTGAAGTGTGTGTCTTCTGGGCTTGTCTGCAGTTTCCTCATTGTTAGGATCTGGTTCAGTACTTCCAGTGAGAGTGTGATGTCCTGGGATATTGCACGCGATCTGCCGTATCAGTTTGGAGGCAGATGGTGTCCTTCATCTGATGCCACACTTGATCTCTAGGATGAGCCCACATCCCTTGGATATCCCGGTGTCAAGCCTTCCTTCCTTGTTATGAATGTGTGACCGGTGGGTGGTTCTCGGAGAATCCCTTTACCAAAAGCTGCAGTGGGAAATGGCCCACTCCTGCCCGGCTTGGCTGTTGCGCAGGTTGGCAGTGCTGATGCCTCATTTGAAAAAAAGCTTCTTTAGGGATGGGTGGGAAGGGCTTGCAGAAGCAAAAATAGTAAAGATAAAAGAAAGTGGGGCCTCTAATTCAACTTCTCCATTTTCAGGGAGAAGCCAAGGACCGATGAGATGTGAACATGGCTTCCAGAAGAATAGCATGGACGAACTTGCTCTTTGGAAACATAAAGGGAGTGTGCCAAGTCCCACAGCCCTCCTGGAGCACCCTGGGATATATTTCTTACCCGGAAGGGAGAAGCTTCACAATGCCGGGTCTCACTGGTTTTCCTGCTTCCCCGTCCTTCTCCCGCCCTCCACTTCTGCCCCCTTGCACCCTTTCTTCTTCTCCTTCTCACTCTCAGCTCCTTTCTTCATTTTCCCTCCTCTCTTCTTACCACATCTTCATCCTCACTATTTTTTGCTCTCTCCACACACAATACAATTTTAGAGGATGATTGCATTTGTTCAAGTTCAGAAGATGCACCAACTTTGTTGAATACGCTAGCATCACAAACAAGAAAAATAGGAAGCAGGTCTGGAGTTATGCAGAGTTGTGCCCTCCATCTCTGAATTCTTATGCCAAAGGACAAGTCATCCCTAAACTGGTGAGTGCAGTGACACAGGACTTCAGCATAAGCAGTGGGTCCTGTCTCCCAAGACACTATGAGAAGGCAGTGCCACTCTGCCAGCCACACAGATACTGTTTTCACATGTATGGATTAAAAGAAAAATTCAGAATGGTGCATTTAGGCATGACATTCACTGTTTCATTCCTGGGCTACTGACGTAATTCCCTGAGATTTGCATCCCAGCGTGAAAGGCAGACTCACTGATTAATGAACAGTCATCATTGATAAACTGTCTATATGCAATACCTAAAATAAGACATTGGAATAGGAATAAAAATTTGCTTATTTTTATTCACTTTAAAAGTAGTGAAAGAGCTAACAGAATAAGATGTCTACCAAAAAGTTAGTTCTTTTCTAGCACTGCTGAGGAAAATGTTTTAATCAATAATATTGATAGACAATTAACCTTTATAATGTTGAAGCACCTTTAGACAAATCTTTACACCGCAGCAAAGAAAAAAAAATGCCCCAATCCAAGGCAAATTGGAGTCAAAATCAACTCAGACAAGAACCACCAAAGGAATTAAAGTTACAGAACAGGAGTCTAAAGTCAACAAACCAAACTCTATGGTAAAATCATAGATCTAAGAATGCACTCTCTTCATTTCCCTGCTGGGGACTGGCAAGGCAAGTGGAAAGGCAACCAAAAATGTCAAATGCCAAAACTCCATCTATCTGGCTGAAGATGATGATTAATAACGTACATTTGAAAATAGGTGTCACACTCCCAAGTAGAGCAACAAGTCAACGTTTTTATGATGCAGCTTGTTGTAGTTACAGACTGCTATCCTTTCAGAATCTCATGCTGAAATGTGATCCCCAGTGTTGGAGACGGGGCCTGGCTGGAGGTGTTGGGTCATGGGAGTGTGTCCCTCATGAACGGCTTGGTGCAATTTTCATGGTAATGAATGAGTCCTCGCTCTATCTGTTCACACAAGAGCTGGCTGTTTATAAGAGCCTGTCACCTCCTCCTTCTCTTGCTCTCACCATGTGACACGTCAGCTCCCCTTGCCTTCTGCCATGAACAGAAGCTTCCTGAGGCCTCACCAGAAGCCCAGAAGATGCTGGCACCATGCAGAACCGTGAGCCAAATAAACCTCTTTTCTTTACCAATTACCCAGCCTTGAGTAGTTCTTTATAGCAATGCCAAATGGACTAACACACCGCTGTCCTTCCATGAGTCAACAACAGGGAAGCCACACAACATTCAACTCAAGGTGTGGGTAGCTTCCCACTTCCTGCTGGAAAGAGACCAGACCTCTCGGGGAGAGCTTCAGCTTACAGCCAAGCGTCCATGTTCTCAGAAGGGTCCTGCTGCCTTGTCAGGGGTCCTCAAAAGATGCCCTCCCTGGGGTCTTGGGACCTTCAAGCAAATAACACCTAGAAGCCAAACTCTTCTTTTTCGGTTATCAGGATGGGTCTTAAATACAAAGGTACCAGTGCTGTGTGGAAGTACCAGCATGAGTCTGATTATTTTAAAAGGAACGATGCCCCTGACTGTGGGAGCCTAGCATTGAATACCTGGCTTTCCTGGGTGAGGATCAGCAGGGCATTTGGTCAGATAGAGAAGGCCCAGCTACTGCTGCTCCAGGTAGCCTGAGGCTAAAGGTCACTAGCGGGTCATCCACACTGACTAAGGTCTTGCTTCCCATCGGACCAAAAAAGAAGGCCCCATTCCCAGAGAGACCTGCAGGCTGCTGGAATGAGCCCCTCACTGCCCCTTGCCTCACTCACGGTGCTGTGCTCTGAGTCCTGCTGGGCAGTGAGAATTCCTTTACATTTCCTCTTTAGACCATGACCCTCCAAGTTACCAGGGTTAGGGAGGGGAGTGGGCAGCAGACTGTCTTGGTGCTTGTTTCTCTGTCTAAAGAACCTGCTTCTCACCCTCACATGAAATCGCAAAAGCTCAAAGACTGGCCTGAGACTCTGGGCAGGAAGACCACCGGTGAGGGGCTCTAGCTGCCTGATTGTCTTGATCTGCAGTTGCTCATGGGCTGTTCTGACCATCAGGGGAAGACTCTGTGGCCTGGAGAGCTTGTGGACTGTGTCACCCAAAAGCACCCCTGAGATCCATCATCCTGCCAGTGAGAACACTAGTGGATGAAATTCTCCGTGGTTGCTAAAAACGGGCAATATGTGTCTTCTAGTAAGCAAGACTAGAATGTTACTCATATAGAGAGGCTATAAGATACTGTGAACAGCTTTGAAGGGACAGAAGACTTTTTCTGACTGCTGTGTCCATCGTTGGTTATGAAAAATGTTGATGCAAATTCTCAAGGTTTACAATGTCTATGGAGAGGAAGATTGTACAGATTTATCGATGAACTCTTATGTGTTTTCATGATGGTGTTTGGCTCGTTGAATTCTGATAGAATACTTTAAAGTGAGGACGCATCTCTGGATTGCTCATCAGTGAGCAGTAAGAGCAAATGAAGTCGTCTTTGTTGTATGATTCTATAGTCTATTTCTTCTATCACAAGCTTAGCCTGTGAGTCCTCCTGGTCTACCTTCAGCACAAGGACCTTCCTACAGATAAGATACCTTCTCTTTCCCCCCTTACTTCTTACACACATCCTACCCACTTCCAACGAGCCCCTGAAACAGGATGAGATAAAGCAGTATGCAAACCCCAAATGAAATGTTTGGGTGCAAAGTATCCAGTGCAACTGTCAGTTTACATAAGTGGGTGGTGACTCGACACAGTGAATTGTCAAGGGATGAGATATAGCCCTGACCTGAGGCGCCTCGCCACTAGATTGCTGAGATGGGACACGACAATGGACAACTGGAGGTTGACTACACCAGCAGGGCAGAAGCCAGCATGAAAGGGTCCCTGCACTTGGCTGCCACACTGCACCCTCATGGTGGCCAAGTGCAAGGACCCTTTCATGTTGGCCTCTCATCCTGACTCTGCACGTCTCAGCCATAAGAGGTAGGCCCTGGACAAGTGACTAAACTCCTCCATGCCTCAATTTCCCCATTCTATAAATGAGGTCCTACCCATTGTGTAGGGTTGTTATGAGTATTGCCTATGTCAGAATATAGGAAGGGATAATACACTGCACAAAACGAGTGCTTGACAACGCTGGATCTTATCTGAGCCCCATGACCCTGGAAATGCCCCGCCCTTTGTGTTCTGGGAAAAGCAACTTACTGCAAACAACCTACCTTCCCCACATGACTCAGATGAGACTCATGATACCACCCCCCCCACCGCCGTCTGCCTGTGCCAAGGTGGATGGGCCCTCCAAATACTCTGTCTCATTCATGATTAGCTGGCCCATTTGTCCCCACTGATCAACTGGAAAAGAACGCTCATTAACCAAATGTTGGCTCAGCTTCACTCCCCCACCCCTGTTCATGAAGTGTGGCCACATCCACCCTGAGGCAGTGGACAGCCCAGCTGGGCACAGGAGACCTCAAGATCAAACCAGCTCTGAGCTACTGTCTAATCAACGCTATCCTCCACCCATCTCCCCATACTGAGTTCTTTCCAGCCGTGTTCATTCCCTTCTAGAAAACAAAAAAATGCCCTCTTTTGTTCAGTTATGCAATACTATTGCGATACTCCTTTTGAATAAAAGTTTCTCTTTCTCAAGTCTAGGTCTGTTTTGTATTTGATGCACTATATTAAGTTTTATTATTATATGATCAAAGTAGGCAGTCAGCTATGTTACCAAAAAAAAAAAAAGAAAAAAAAATCTTGGAGTAAATGCCAAAGTTATATGCCAAAGTTTCTGATGCCAAATCTCTTTGAGTAATCATTACAAAACATCTCGTGCCTTTCTCTAGTCCCAGTCAATGCAGCAAACATGATCAAATCAGGCTTGGACTTATAACTATTATCAATTATGCTATTGGGTATGGTCTGAGACTTTGGGATGAGATGAACCTGTACTGAGAGACGTTCCCACTTTTCCCATGAAATTCCAGATATCCTCTTGTTTTGTTGTCATGGGTTCCTGTCTGATAAACATTAGAGTACAGCATATGCAGTTAGGAGATTTTCTGATGTGGGCAACCTGGGAAGATTCGTTATTGAGTCCAGGATGAATCAGCTTTCTCCTAGGTGGCTTCTTGCCCTCAGTTAAATCATTATTTTTACTCTGTCTTTATCAAGTCATCTGACTTAGCATCCAAAATATTCTGTACTGTATTATTTCAGCCTCAATTCCCTACCCCAGCCTCCTGGCCAGCTTCAAATTGCAGTCCTGCCGACGTTACTAACTTGCCGTGAAAACCATTGTCCTTTTCTGGGCATTGGGAGGTAGATTTTAAACACCCATAACAGCAGCTTCAGAGTAGACACTTGCGAGCCTAAAACGGCTCTTCCAATTTCAGCTGCTTGTTTTCCTTTAGCTTGTCACAGATGGGACTGGATCCCTAGATGTATGGGAACAGATATGGCCTTGCATAGACTATGCTCATTTATTCTGCCGCCCATAGGGATGAGACCTTGGCTGCCTTTCCCCACTGTGCAGGTGGATTTCAGCCTGACCGTTCAGCCGTGCCTCACCTGCATGGTGCAGGTCCCCACTCACACGCTGATGTGCAGCCAACGAAAGGGGCGGCAGTTCAAAGCTATGGACCAAAATACAACTAACTGGTTCATGCGAGGATTAAACTCATGACCTTGGCCCCCAGCGCAGGGCTCCAATCAACCAAGCTAAGTGGATCTGGAATCAAGCATCCGGGAATTAAAGAGGTCCAGGGTCAGGGTACATGCAGCGTCAGGCAGAATCATTTACAGGAGGCATCTGGAGGAGCGAGTTTGGCACCCGAATGTGAAAAGAGAGTGAAGCCACAGAGTCCCCACCCACACGGCTGGGATCCAGGATTTCTCATTGATCATCCAGGCATGGAACGTGGCTAGGGGTCAACCTATGAAATCAAACACCCAGGTTATGCTGTCTATAATCTTCACGGAAACAGCAGAAATAATCTGAGACAGAGAAAAACCATCTGAAAACTCATACATGTATAATATACTAACTGCTCCCAGCTGTCCTTCAAAGGGAGGAAAACCAGTATCACACTCAAAGAAATGATTTGGAAAATGACTACCCGAGAGATGATCACACGATAGCTCATCAACATTCGACACTTCTTTCTAGCTCAAAGATGCCCAGTTTGGAAAAAGGAATCAGAAGAAAATGGGCAATGAAGATAAGGGTTTTGCTTTCTTTCTTTAGATAGAAGAGGCATCACGTTGGTAGGGCGCGACTGCCCCTTAGTCAAGAGAATCTCGCACGCACTGTGATGCTGGCCTGTGATGGAGGTGCTAGAGTACACGGGCTCACTGTTATTTGTGTTGTTATTTTATTATAGGACCTTACAGTGGGTACTCCCAATAAGACGCATGACACACTCGGAGTGTTCTCCACACATAGCCCGGGGGTGTTAATCCATCAAGACCAAGAAAGATTCATCAAATGCATATCTGAGCTGGATGTTACTCAGCACTAGCTTGGCCTAAAAGGAGCTGACAGGCTACAACCCTGAATATCACATTGTGTTTATTTAATCTAGTGTAAAATAATCATATTAATAAGAACTCCACCACTAATTTAGAGCATATGGTACCCAGCAGAGTCCACACTGAAGTCGACCGATCCCATCTATAAAAAGTTCTGTGAAGTGTGGTCGTAAACAAGAATCCAGGAGCCCTGTTTAAACGGCGGAGCAAAGGCCACGAAGGTTGTCTTCTCACACTGGCGGGTGGGTGATGCAGACTTATCTCTTTTCCCACTACCTGAGGGGAGAGGCTTTCTCATGTGGAGTGTGAAATAGCACTGGAATGCCCTGCCTTTGAACAGTTTCCTCTGGTGGTTGTTCACATCTAGTCTTTGCTCCAGTTCATTGGAGGCTTGGGCACTGCCCTGTTTTTGCTCACATAGAAAAGTGAAACCAGGAAGACAAGTGTCTCTCTGGGGGAGGGAGACTGGGCTGAGTGGCAGCGTGCTTCCCCTCTCCATCTTACAGTGGAGTGGATTTTCTAGTCCACAAAAGTGTAAATTCAGCATGAGTGGTGGACCTTCTTCCCTACATGGCTGAAGTTCATGTCTCTGCCAAGCTATAAGTGAAGAGGGAGAGAGGAAGGCTGGAATGCATAAGTGTAGTTCCTCTTTCAAGAACTATTTCTCAGTTCTGCTTGTGGGTGGGGCACAGGGCTACCCCACATAATGGAAGGTACCAAACTGAGCAGCTCAGCATCTCATCAGCTCTAGAAACCTGTAGGAGAAGCAGGCTGATCTGGAAAGGCACTGACCAGGCCTCAGGGGTCACGATGGTGGTGGGTTGGGTGACATGGTCCAGCAACCTTTGCGCTTTCACTTTCTGCTCGTTGGCTGCTTTGAACTGGAGAGGCATTCTAGAATGATGCTGAGCCTGCAGTGCGTGTGCAGGAAGGCTGTGCCTGCTAGTGGCTCCAGCCTCACCTGCAAAGACTGCTGGCTGCACAAACACTGCTGGCTGTAGGAATCTTCTGGTCCTGCAGGGACCACCACAGCCTCAGCCAACAGGGGCCAGCGGGAGAGTACACAGGGCCCAAGGCTTGCAGCCCCAGCCTTGTCTCACCCTCCTCAGCCCGGCCCCACAGAGGACTTGAAAAGCAACTGACCCCTCAAGTGGCCAGGGGCTGAGCTGACCCCACTGTGGTGCAAACTGATGGCCATGGGGTTTCGGCGTTTCAGAGCAAACCCTGACCCTCCTCCAGGTCTCTCTCTGGCTCTACCCAGAGTACTCTGCAAACAGAAGGAAACGAACTTGCAATGTGTGTGTGTGTGAGGGGGGAGGATTCAGGGGACTGGACAAGTAATAAGGTCGGGATATTTTTGGACTCAGACCGAAGGACAGTTGTTTCTCAGAGGAAACACTCCCCTCCCCAGCAGTTAAATGAGCCCGTGGAGCTCGTGAAGAGGGAGGAGGCAAGAGAGCCAGCCCCCGTCATGAGGCTACTCCATCTCTTTGGTTTCTGTTTCCTTGTTTATAACAGCAATAATAGTAGCTCTTTCCTAGTGCTGCTGAATAAGTTAAATAAATTTGTGTATATATGTACACAATCTTAGCACAGTTCCAGAAAGTGTTGATGAAACATTTAAAAAGTGGTCATCACAAGCATCTTGCCAAATGAGGGCCCGGCACGTAGCAGAAAAATAAAGAGAGCTATTAAGTGAAATTGAACAAACGTTTGAAGGAAATACTTTAAACTCTGCCTATTGATAACTGTGTATTCAGATAATCATTTCTATATCAATCTTCACCTGTGCAGTTAGCACTCAGGACACGGGGATGTGCCACATACCTCAGGCTACATGGGGCATGTGGGCTGCCCCATCCGTGGCACCGAAGGCTGCACCATCCAAGGCAACCCCTTAACTCAGGACTCACTGTGGGTCAGCAGCTCCCATCAGCCGCCTTCAGAATCCACTTAGTAAAAACAGGACAAGGTGCCTTGAAATGAAATCACCTCTGAGGATGAAAACAAGGTGGCAGAAAAGCCCCTGGAGTCCTGGGAGCAGGGCTCAGAGGGATGTGGAGGGCACCGCCCAGCCAGTCCAGACCCCAGGACGGCACTGCTCCCGGTTGGAACTAGAGTTCCCCTCAGGGTGCTCCCCCAAGACCAGAGCTCCTGGGGCATGTCTGGGTGCCATCAGCAAACACTCGTCTGTACCATAATCCTCATAATCTACTACTGGGCGAGCTTGAAGGTGGGCTTCTCTGGGGGCACAGGCACAGCAGGAGTCCTGCTTTCTGCAGAAGGCAGAGAGAGTGTCTGGATAAGGACCTGGACCAGCATCTGTGACAGACTAAGCACGGCTCACCATGGAGGAGGCTGTTTAGATGGGTGGAGGGAGGTCTTGGGCAGAGGGCGTGGGCCAGCCTAGGGAAGAAGCTGAAGAGTTATGCACCCTTCCGGGCAGGCTGAGTCGGGCAGCTGCTTCGACCAGGCACTGAGACCAGCCTGGGTGCCCAGCTGAAGACTGTGCTTTCTGTCCTGCGAAATGTGTTGGCTTCCATGGAGTTAATAATAATTGCCTTTTTTGTGTGTTCGCCAGCCTACTCATCTGGTACCAGGGTGGGAGGGCTGGGTGGGGAAGGCTGCAGGGATACGGGACCCCCTTTGGTTGGCTCTGAGTGCTGTTTCCCGGGAGAGACGGTCCCCCCAAATGCAGGCGCCAGGCCCCTGCTGTTTCGCCTCCTCTGTCTCCCGCCGGGCAGGAGCGTGAGCGGCACTCTGAGCTCAAGTCGCGCTTGTGCCGGCAGGAGTGCTTTTGATGTGGGGTGGATCACGGGCCCTCGGGCAAGCCCTGCGTGGTGTTCTCCTCGCTCATACAAACCACGCTGGGAACAGTGCGATTAATATTAACCAGGGCCAGCACCTAAGGCCAGACAAGTTCCCAGTTTTATATATCTTGCCTTTTATTTCTGCTGGCTTTTCTCACCAATTTAATGTTAGTTCAGTATTATTTAAATTAACAGGTTTTTGGGAAAACTGCCTAAATATCTAGCTTATTATAAATTGTAAGGGCCAGAAAGTTTAAGAGTGGGGATTATTTCTTGAACTTCTGGGATAAGTCCCCAGGGGTAGGGCTGATTTGCTATTATGTCTTTTCCATTCACAACGTACTTGTATGTGCTGTCCAGGTGACAGACCTGCATCTGAAGCAGTTTATCTGTGCCACGAGTAAATCTTTTGAAACTGGGAGTTGTGAGATTGGCTAGTGAGGTGAGGACTGGGCTGTGACTTTGACTCATGGGAGCCAGCATCGAAGTCCTTCGAGGCAGAGAAAGGCGAGGGGCCACACGCAAGGCCACACACTGGCCATGTCTGTACTGAAAGCACCTCCTTACCGTGAGGGCTTTGGAAGCATAGATTCACACAAGAAAGTTATATTTACAAGAGAAACAGCTGCATCGAAGAGTGCCCCCCCTCAAAAAACAACAACAAAATAAATAAAAGTAAAGGGCCCACAATGCACAGAACCTTTGCTTGACTGTGGCTTTATCAACAGGCTTGACCCACAGCGGGTACTGGGTCAAGAACAGATGTCACACTCCACAGGGACCTCGGGCCTCTGACTTGCCTATGTCCCGTGGCTGGAAGAGGCCAGGAGCAGCTCAGGCAGCGCCCCCACAGTGCCGTCTGCATCCATGGCGCACGGAGGCCCACCAGGCGTCTGCTGCTGTCCCATTCACCGATCCAGCCCTGGGGACACTTGGTTGACTCAAGAGCTAGACGGTGAACATAGATACAGTGAGGGCTTGGGGGCAGCACTCCTGCAATCAGCTCGTTCATGAATAGTTTGTGTGGGGAATCCACCCGCATGCTATCCATAACCCACATTGCCAGCCTGCTGCCCCCAGAAATCCCCTCTGAGAAGGACTTGGCGCAGGTGAGGAAGGAAGGGTCCACCTGCACATGAATCTGACCTCTATTGAAGGTGACATTTGGAGATGGGTAGAAAGGGTAACAACAGACGCTAAGCAGGGATTGCAAACTAGGCCTGATTCTTTGCTGTTGTTTTACTGGTTGGTCCAAACTTCTCGGCTTCTAGTACAGGAATGAGGAAAGGCTTCCCATAGGCAGGGAGCCCAGGAGAGCCCCCGGGACCCATTCTCTGTGCCTCATCCTGCATTTTTTGCAGAAGACACAACAGAGAGGAAACCAGAAGAGAGTGGCTGTGACCTGGAGGAAATGGAAGTGAGTCTGACGCTAACGAGAAGCTGGGTCCCTTCATGCTGTACTGACACTTGCTCTGCAGGGATGGGGGTGGTGTTGGAGCCTGCACCACCACCTGGGGCCCCTCGGGTGGTGGCAGGAAAGCTTTGGGCCCATCCCTGACCTAGAATTTCATGTGTGCTCACTGCCAAAGTGGGGACCAGCCTGGGAGCCCTCTAAGTTCCCCAGGGCTGGGGTGGGCAGCTCTGCTTCTGACTCTAACCTCTCTTCCGCCACAGCCCCCAGTAGGCTAAGCTGCTGAAAATCGGGGTCTCCCATCATGGGGCCCACAGAAGGAGGTGGGAAGTCAGTGTCGGGTTCTCTGGGCATCTACACAGCCGAGACACAAGCAGGACCCTGGCCTCTCCACCATACACAATCTCCCAATTCAAACAAAGCCCTGCCAAAGAGGACAGAGGCCAGGAAAAAGCAGAGAAGAACATACTGGAAGCCTCCAGCATCCTTGACAAG
>CAUYQG010105235.1:0-86927 GCA_963574415.1 Tarsius wallacei | reverse complement strand
GCCCGGCTAGTTTTTTGATTTATTGTAGAGATGAGGTCTCGCTTGCCCAGGCGGGTCTCGAACCCGCGGGCTCAGGCAATCCACTCACCTCAGCCTCCCAAAGGCGCGGGATTACAGGCTGAGCCACCGAGCCCGGCTTGTCTGATGGTTATTAAAGGACTAGTGTGGACTTGGGGCGGCTCCCTCATGGTGCAGCACTGGGTGATTGAACAGAAGCGCTATTCTGTTTGGCAACAGAGCCCATCTCTGAGCCCCGGGTGAGGCTGGGTGAGCCAAATACTCAGGAGGTCCTGGCTACGCAGCACCCAGCACTCCCCTGCCAAGTGCCTTGGGAACATGTTAACTCCCCCATATCTAGTCACTGGAGCACAGAATGCATATTCTGGCATGAGCTCACCCAAAGGCTCTAACCAGCACCGCCAGCCAGGTCTCTGGGAGTGCTTTCCCTTCTTGCTTTACTTTTAGAGAGGGAGGGAAGCAGGTGCTGCGAGGTAGGGTGGGCCATTCCAGATAGGGAAGAAAATGTCACCAACCTGCCGTGTGGCTCTGGGCAACTAACTCTCTTCCTTTCTGCATGACTGCCCCTCTATAAAATGAGGGGCTCAAGGGTATCAAATACAGAGGATGCTTATCCCCACTGCAAGATTCTACATCCAGGGCGGACATCAACAATCATGCCACAGAACTCCTATTAGCCAGTACAATTGCTTGGACTTGGCCCATCAGATAAAATCTACTTGCCATCTTGAGATGAGAGGAGTCCAAAAGGTACAACTCTAATCCTGACTTTTTTTCAATGACTTTTTTCCCTGGAGATGAGGCCAAGCCAGTTTCCTCTGAGCCTGATTCTTAGGAGAAACCCCACCCTTAGACATGAGGTGAGCTGCCATGACAGCAGGGAGTGCACCTGCCATGAAGGGACTCCAAAATGGCACCTCCACGTGTCTCTTGTCACTGGGGCTCCTATACCTTTTCCACAAGGGTCTGTCATGTCTGCCACCGCAGGTTACTCAGAGGTTTCACAAGATACTCAAAGTCCCTGGATTCTAAGAGGCAGTGCTAGAAGGAGCACCAGGGGCCGAACAGGTTTCCCTGGCCAGTTCTCAGAGGAGAAACCTGGATCCCACTTAGAACCTGTGTCTCCCAACACCTCATCCAGTTTTGACTCTCTTCCCTATCCCATTGTTTCTCTGCATTGCCACTGGCTTAGAATGGGGAAAAAAGCAGAAACTATGACTATATTTCCCCTGGTAGAGGCATTTATACTATTAATACCAGTGCTATTGAGAATAACAGCTAGTCGTTTACTATGCACAATGGTGAGCACTTTGCACATGTCATCTTAATGAATCCTCAGATAACCCCATGCATGGGAACTGAGGCACAGAGAGTGCAAGAAACTCACCCAAGGTAGCACTCCTTTGAAGTCACAGAGCCTGACCCACTCCCAGGCCGAGGGTCCCAGCTCATTCTCCTCCATGCCACACTTTGGACTCCCACCCCATGAGATGGCCAGGAAGGTACCAGGTCTCACTTAGCAGATGAGGCCATGGAGGTCCAGCAAGGCTGAGGACCCTGCTAGTGAGCAGCAGCTGAGCTGGACAGCATCCGTAGCTGGCACGGGGCTCAGGGACTCCCCCTGTGCAGGCAGCTAGCCCAGGGAACACTCCCAGCATTTCTCTGGCCTGGCTGCTCTAGGCTTCCCCCATGAAATCCAGACCACTGGCTCGAGCCCAAGTCTCTGATTCAACCACCCTTCACCAGGCATCTCCCGGTGAAGGGCACAAACAGCTACCAGGTCTAATAAGTCTTCACACACACACACCCCAAAGAGAGCAAGGGCATGTCCTCTTCTCCATGAACTAACAAACACACAAGTGTTAACACAGTCCCTGGCCTCGGGGAGTGAATATCAATGAAGGGTGGTCAGGCACAGGCCCCCATTCAGCATTGGGCTACGTCACTCCTGCTCTTCCCCAGACATTCCTGATACACCTCTATTCTGTCACATGGGAGGATGGCATTTCCCGGCCTCCTTGAGGCTGGGTGGAGCAGTGTGGGTAGTTCTGGCCAATGACTGTGAGCAGAATTAATGCTTCTCAATCTGGCTGCAATGGTTAACTGCCAGCATGAGTCCCTCCAGAGCTTGGTTTCCCTCTGTCACTTGGTTGGCAGCATTCCATTCAATGACAGTTTTTAGTCTGGGTCCAGAGCAGAGCGAAGCCCCTCATTAGCCCACAATGGACATGGAATGTGAACAAGTAATAAACCTTTGTGGTTCTGACCTACCAAAATCTCTTGTTACTCTTAGGATCTTTCGTCACTGCAGCATAACCTAGCCCCATCCTGACATTTACAGCACCAACACCAACATTGCCATTTTCAGAAATAGGACTTTGCTAGGGGCCGTGGAATGGAAGGGGGAGCATGAAGACATCAATCAGGCAGGTCCAGGAGCTCCAATCTCAAGGCAAAAGCAGGCACAGACAGGGCCCCTCTAAATCTAAAGAGGGAGTGGAAAGAGCCCCAAGTGAGGGACAGGGTAGAAACAGACCACTCTGACCAGAAGAGATCAAGAAAGACTTCTGGGAGGAGGTAGTACTGGAGCTGGCCTTAAAGGACAGGTTGGTTAGGGGCATATAGAAATGAGCAAAGGCATTTCTAGGAAAGGGAACAGCATGAGCAAAGTACAGGAAGAGCAGGAAGAACAAACTGCACTGGAATGAAAGATTAGGGAAGATCGGAAGTAAGAAATGGGGTTAGAAGGCTCACGTTATGGAGGATCTTGATGCCTTGACCTTGACTCTGAAGACAGCAGCATCCCAAGGCTTATAAGCAGACATGGTCAGTGTTCTGTTTTTGTCAAGGCCTCCTGGCAGCCAGAGCAGAGGGCAGGTAATGCCGGGGCAGGGAGACACAAAAACATGCCTGTTAGTGGGATGCTGCAATGACCAGGGTAGGGTCGAAGAAGGCCACATCCAGCAGGGAACAGCTGGGAGAGGGAGTTCGAGGCAGATTCCCAGCAGTTGGGAAGAAAAGGCAACAGGACTTGAGTCTAAACTCGTAAAAACAGACACAGGAAACCTCCCCACTGGACCCTGCAAGCCACACACAGGACATGTACCAGGAAGATGGAAGAGCTCAGGAGTCAGGAGGAGGTGAGCCACAGCTGGACCAGGAGGGCGGCAGAGACCAGGGCGGCAGAAGCAGCACCCCTGAGGCCACACAGAACATGGGAAATGGGGAGAAGGGCGTGGGTGAAAACGGAAGTCTGGGGCCAGACCAGGCAAGGCCTCTGTGCCAGGCTGAGGGTCACAGTCTTTATTTCACAGACCAGGGGTTATAAACTCATGAACACGGGGACTGTGACACATGGATATGTTTTGTCTGGTAGATTTCAAAAGCTGAATTAGTTCAAAGCCCAGAGACTTCAAATTCAAAAGCTGAATTAGTTCAAAGCCAAGAGACTTCCCATCACAGTGTTCACTTCTGGCACGTGATTTGTTCAGACGTGGCAACACTGAGCCCGTGTCCCCGCCAAGCAACCAGGCACACAGCAGCTGAGGGGCCGCCGTGCTCCACACAGGCAGGTGCGCTGTCCACCTGCCATGACCCTGTCACCTGTCCTGCTGGTTCATCTCTAATTATGCTCCACAAGCATGTTTGCTGGGCCTCGTAGGCACTACATCTGCAAGCATGGCAGTAGTGCAGGGAACCCCTGGGGTTATTCCCAGGCTCATGCTGGAGACCTAGGGAGAGAAATCACTGCTGGGATGCTAGTTTCCACAGAGAAGCAGGGAAGATGCCATCTGTTGTAGATCCAGTCCTGATGGGGGACCTACTCTGAGCAGAACCTGCACCAGCATCTCTCTCCCTCAAGGAGGGAGAAAAAGAGACAGGCATTTAAGACACTGAGTACTAAGGGCTGTGCTAGACCCACTGGGGTGTGGGAATCCCCAGGCATGGGCCTACAGAAGGTTCCCGGCATTTGACTTCAATGGCATCTTAATGGGTGGGGTGGGGGGGCTTGCCACATTACCAGAAAGAGAAGAACTCTCCAGACTAGAACTGTACAGGAAAAGGCAAATCCAAGAAGCTGAGATCTTTCCCTGAGAGTTTTCTCAGCCAGGGATGGGGCAGAGATGCCAGGACCCTTCTCCCTAGGTCTCTGGCTCCACATTCCTGTTCTGGTCCGGACCCTGACCATTGAGGACAGGCACTCACCAAGGGTTTGCTGGTTGCGGACGCCGCCAATCACCACACAGATCTCGGCGGGCACATCACCTGCCCCGTCCTTGCCGACTGCCTTCTCCTCCTTGGCCTCACCCTGCCAGATCACCTCCTGGATGTAGTCGTCAGGCAGCTCCGTCTTCACCTTCACCTCCGTCATCGTTCCCTGCTCGGCACTCAGCGAAGCCTCGGCAGGCACCGGTTCTGGGCCCTCCACCTTGGTGCTCTTCTGGCTGCGCTTCAAGCGCTCCCTGGGGAAGAAAGGAGACTGCTCTGGGTGGACCCCATACCCGTCCCCAGACCCACATGGGAGCCCGCCAGCTCACAGCACCATAGATATATACAAGGCCATCTATATAGTAAACAGTAGGGCACCCCCCCAAGCCCACCTAGCCTTCCACATGGCCCCCATGGCTGCCCTCACGGATCCTCCAGGGAACCCTAGGGCTCTGAGGAACACAGTTAAAAACCACCGGGTTAGTACAGCTCTAACTCCACCCATTTTACAATTGGGGAAGCTGAGGTCTAAGGAGGCCCAGATTCCTCACTTGTCACTTACTTGCTTGTCCTTATCACAACAGGAATTACAAGAGACCAGCACCTCTGGCTGGCTGAAATCACTTCTCGAACTTTAACATGCAAACAAGTCGGCTGGGGATTTTGACAAAATGCAGATTCTGGCTCAGCCAGTATGGAGTGTGGCCTGGGAATCTGGCATTTATTATTATTTCCTTCTTCCCTTCCTTCCTTCCTTCCTCCCTCCCTCCTTTCCTTCCTTGACAAGGTCTTACTATGTTACCCAGGCTGGTCTCAAACTCCTGAGCTTTTATTATTATTATTTTCTGCCTTCCACCCTCCCTTCCTTCCTCCCCACCTCCCTTTCTTTCTTTTTAAGAGAGAGGTCTTACTATGTTTCCCAGGCTGGTCTCAAACTCCTGAGCTCAAGAGATCTTCCCACCTCGGCATCCCAAGTAGTTGGGACCACAGATGAGTGCCTCTGCACCCAGCTTAGAGATTCTGCATTTTTAAACAATATCCCAGGGAGGGCCAATGTTGAGGGTCCTCAAACTGTACTTTGTGCAGCCAGAGTTTAAGTGATTCGATGTGTACCAAGTGTCTGGTGCTGTTCCCTTCCTTCCTAGACAGGAGGATTAGAGATCTCATCCAAGCTCTTCCCACTCCTGTTTAGATGGGAAACTACAATCCAGAAAGGCTCACTTGGTTGAGATGTCACGGAGCCAACACTTCAGCATGTAGGTGGCTTGTACAAACATCAGAACACATCCTCAAGGTCATGAGGGCAGCACTGAAGCAGGCAGGGCAAGTGTTACCCAACCTCCTTCGTGAGCTGGACACTGAGGCCTACAGCAGAGCCATATACAAAACCAGAGGCAGGCCAAAGCTTGAAGCAAGGTCTCCACTGCCCACTCCTGAAGTCCTCGCCTTTCAACATGACTCTCCGTATTCTAATCCTCAGGGCCCCACTGCCTTCCCACAGGCAGTGGGGAAGCGTCCCAGTGACTGCTGTTTCTGAGGTGGGGAAGCCAAGGCATATGCACACACTGGGAGTCAGGTTCCAGGCCTGGGGACCAGCCCTCTCCCCTGCTCTGGGGAAGCATCTGGACCCAGTACAAGGCCCAGACTCGAGGTACACTCAGGCAAGGCACGCTGGCATACCACTGGAGCACAGTGAAGGTGCCCGGCTGGGAGGCAGGGACCCGGGTCTGACCTGGATCTACAGGAGGCTTGCTATGTGGCCTTGGGCAAGACTCCTCTCCTCTCTGGACTCCAGCAGCCCCATCTATCACAGGAGCATGGGTTTCACCAGGCTGGCTGTGCCTCGCGGCTTTGGCTTTCTCCCCAGGTGAAGAAAAGGTGAAAACTTGAGCCAAGAGAGAGAGGAAAGGCCCCAGGAAATGAGGAGAGGTCAGGGGAAGGCCATGGGGGGTGCTAAGGACTGAACTGAGTACCCGCCAAATCTATGTGTTAAAGCCCTAGCCCCTAACATGACTGCATCTGGAGACAGGGTCTTTAGGAGGTAATTATGGTTAAATGAGGTCACTTGGGTGGTGCCGTCAGTATGGGATTAGTGGCTTTGTCTCAAACTCCTGGCCTCAAGCTAGCCTCCCACCTTGGACTCTCAAAGTGCGGAGATTACAGGCATAAACCACTGTGCTCCTGGGATAGGATTAACGGCTTTGTAAGGAGAGAGAGCAATCACTCTCCATGTGAGGACACAGAGAGGGTGGCCCTCAGCAGCCAGGAAGTGCCCCTCAGAACCCACCGGAGCTGGCACCCAGATCACAAACATTCAGCCCCCAGAAGGGCGAGAAAATACACTTCTGTTGTTTAATCCAGTCACCCAGTCTATGGCACAGCAGCCAAGTGGACCAGCACAGAAGGCCAGGGCTCAGACAGACAGAACAGGAGGGAAAAGGCCAGTAAGGAGGAAGGGTTGACACATCAGTCACTTCCTCACAGTGTGCCTTGAGCCAGCCATCTGACCTGTGAACCTCAGTTTCCCCAGCTCCAAAATGGAGCCAAAAAGATTGTCATGCAGATTTTAATCAAGTAACACCCAGAAAACACTCAGCACAGCACCTGGCCCGTAACTGCTCTCAAGATGCAGTCACCATTAATATGCACCGCTAGAGCCTCTTTGCACCCAGTGGGCCCAGTGACACCTCCTCCTCGTGTGTCTATTCCATCTGGGCCACCAGATACTGTCTGAGCGTTTGCCCTTCTCCACAGTGGAAAACATAAAACTGCATAATTCAATCGCCTCAGAATTCATTTTCTTAATTTACTTAAGAAGCACTTAAATAGAGCCTCCTATGTGCCAGGCACTGTCCTAACAAACTAACTCCTTTCATTCTCAGTAACAACCTGGGAGGTAAATCTTTGTATAGTTCAGGAAACTGAGGCACTGGGAGGTGAAATAACGTGTCCAATGTCATATGGGTACTAGGAAGTGGCACCAGCACCAGGGGCAGGCATCCCAGACTGGGAGAGAAACTCTCAGAGGCAAGCCTCCCCACCCACAGGCGTGGCGCCCCACGTCACCCAGTCTTAACCTTCAGCTTCTAGAACAGAGCGAAAGCCCGGGTGCTCATGGTAGTCAGGGGGAGCGGGAGGCTCCCTGGCTTTTCTGGCCACTGCCTCTACAGGGGATAGCATCATGAGCGAGAGTCCCCCAGTCCCACCACCTAGAAGGAGTCTGGCCCTGCCTGGTACAGGCTCACCACAGGGCAGAGAAGCCTTTAAGTCCTTTGAGGCCCCAAGAGATACACACAGGGCTGGCAGGTCTGACAGATCACAAGGGGACAGCTGTGGATTTTTAGACAGGGAAGAGATTCCTGCTGCCAGCCGGCAACAAAAGGCGACAGTCTGGGGGTGGAGACCTCCCTGTCATGGGAGGCACTGGAGCAGGGGCTGGTAGACAGCCTGGTGGAAATGATGTCATAAAGTGAGGCAAGACCATACCACGTCTGAAAGTTGGAACTGCTAGTTGTGCATTCCTACATAAGTGACTTCACCCCTCCGAGCCTCAGTCTACACATCCATACAATGGGATAATATAGTACCTGCCCCCACAGAGCTGTGATGCAGAAACAAGGTCATGTCTACACAGGGCCTAGAATACTAGTTACCGGTGGAGATGTTCTTGCGTCTACTTTCTTATGGGGCAGGGAAGGGGAGTGTGCAAGGAAAGGCCCTTACCAGGTATAAATTGTACTCCCAGCATCCAGCAGGCACACAGTAGGTGCTCCATAAGTACTGAATTTGTTGAATGACAAAAGAACACCTTCCTCCTGGCAAGCAGAGACTGCAACATAAGCCTCCTATGGCTCTCCAGGGCCACTGGAACAAGCAGGGTGGACTCTCGAGATTGGTTTATAGTATGGAGGGTCATTCATTCACAAAAGGTATCGCAGGCAAGGCTCTCTCCAAAGGCACAGAGCATGGAGCAAAGTTGGGGTTCGAACCGACTCCCCAGTTTTGTCCTTTCTACTGAACTACCAGCCTCAGATCCTCCCTCCTGGAGTGCCCCAAAACCTGGGGTTGGGGGTAGGGCAGAAGGGGATGGCTTCTTCTTCCTCCTCCTCCTCTTCTCAACCCCCACCCCAAACAAATCAGAGGCCACACTGGCAAATGCCACCGCAACTATGGACCAGATTCATGACTTGGCCCACAGAAACAGGAGCCACGTTGAGCCGCCCCTTCTCGCCCATGTGTCCGACAATGCATATAACCCTCCCCTCCCTTAAATGTGATGCCCCTAAGTCCTTGCTGCGCCGAGGACATGGGCAACCGCCTTCATTCACTTCCCCCAGCTTCTGTGCGTTAGATTTACAAGCCCAAATGTTGCCTTTCTCGGATGCGCTGCATTTAATTAGGTGTCCTAATAACAATGGAACCACAGAAGTACTTATATCACTTTGAATTAGTGGTGCAGCTCCTTCTCACTTCTTAAAAAATTTTTTTTTCATATATCATTTTTTAAAATAGAGCTCATTATTTTAATTATATCCATTTAAATGTACAGTGGAGTCCTTGGATATTCTCAGCACGAATCATTAGGTATATTAGTGAAAAAGCACTCGGAATCTATCTACATGCTGACACTCCATAATCTATTCTATTTGTGTCGCTGTAAAATAGATTTATATATAGATAACTACAAAATAGTTGCTCAAGATATGCTATGAATTTTATATTTAACCCGAGTCACACTTCAACATAAAATCCAAAGTCAGGCATTAAAAGGATATTTTTCAGTAAGGACGTGCTATCTGTGGTCACTGGTTACTAACTGCGCCAGTCTATCGGGAGAGAAGCCAGACCAAGTGGGTCCCTGCCCAAGAAGTTTCCTAAGAGTCCTAGCTTTTCCCTTAGGCAATGGTTCTCAAAGTATTAACTACATCCCTTGAAGGTCTAGGGGCTCCACAGCAATGGTTCTGAGAATCACAGATGAAGCCAGAATGGGGAGGGTGGTGTTGTGAGTAGGGCTCTAAGACCCCTATGACCTCCCTTTTCAATATCTGCAGCTTTGCTTTTTGCCTGATGTATCCAGATTTGGGCTTCTTTCTCCCTATAGTGGGGTGGATGGTGGTCCCCTAAAAGAATGCCCACATCCGAGTCCCCAGAATCTGTGAATATGACCTTACTTGGAAAAAGCACCTTGGCAGATGTAATTAAACTAAGGAGCTTGAGACTGAGCTCATCCTTGGATTATCTGGTTGGGCCCTAAATGCAAGAACAAGCGTCCTCATAAGACAAAGGGAGGGTTGAGACAGATTGAAGAAAAGTTACAGAGAAGAGGTGGCAACATGCCCACGGAGGGAGATAACAGAAAGAGGTGGCTACGAGTTAGGGAATGCCGACAGCCACCAGAAGCAGGGAATGGCAAAGATCAGACTGTCCCCTAGAGCTTTCAGAGGAATTCGACCTTACTGACACCTTGATTTTTGACTTCTGGCCTCAAGACCTGTGAGAGAATAAGCTTCTATTGTTTTAAGCGACCCAGTTTGTGGGAGTGTGTTTTAGCAGGCACAGGAAGCCAATACACTAGGTGAGACCAAATGTGAAGAAATGGCCCCAAAGCAGTGACGTTTGCCCTGCCTCTGTGATCCTGGGTCTTTTGCTTCATTCTTACTCATTCCTGCTGCTGCGTTTGGCCAGTCCAATGTGTCTGCAGAATCTGCCTGAGGAAGATTTGGAAACAAATCTCTTCCTCTGGGTCTGACCTGATAGTTCTTCAAGTGCATATACCTGCCCCATCATACCTGGCATTCACAAAGGCCCTGTGGCCAGAGGGGAAACCAAAGCACAGAACAGGGCCTGGGTCTGTTTTGCTCACATCTGTAACCCTAGCCACAGCACACTGCCTGGCACACAAAAGGAACTCAATGCACAAGGTGAAGGAATGGCCCACCCAAAGTCAAGGCATTTGACCTGAAAGCCATTCTTCTGGTTCCTGTCCTGGTGCTGCGCCACTAAATCCTGCAGCCCAAGACAATGCAACGAAGGAACTTCCCAGTAGATCTGAGGCCCAAAGACACGCCATTCCCAGGCATGATGGAGGGAGAGCCCCAGGTGACACTAGGTGATCGGAAGTTTGATAACTTTGTTTCTGGGCACAATTTCTACATCCATCCACCAAAAATGCTGACACCTAAAGTTCTACCAAGTCACAGATATGAGAAGACCTTAGCACCCTGGGCTTCAGTCCTGTTTCTGCTATGGATTCCCTGAGCTGCCCTCCCCAGGACTCGGTTTCTCCATTTGGCACAATGAGCGCACAGGAACCCAAGATATCTAAGGCCCATGTAGAAGCCAAACTCTGCCACAAGGCATGTATCTCCTTGCACAGATGGGGAACAGGGTGTTCGTCTATACTCCAAGACAGCCTGGGGACCACTGCCCTTCCTCCAAAGGGGACCATTTACTCCTGTTCCTCATCCACCTGAAATAATGTTAAGAGTGGGAAAACTCTCTCATTGCCATGTGTAAATACCGACTTCATTAACTCCCTCTAGGATACAACTTCATTAAAAGGCACCGCTCCTTAGAAATGAGGGTTAACTGACCTCTAGATGCATGGGATGTTAAATGAATCAATGCGCATCCAGGCCTGACTCCACAGACCCTGTCTACCCCGCTGCAGAGGATGAGCACTGGCCAAATCCCCCAACTCCACCCATCTGCCTACCCACCTCCTCTCTGTGGGCAAATGACTCCTATCTATTTGTGGGCATCGGCAGACCTTCTCCTGGGCAATTCTTCCCAAGTCCAATAGGTTGTTGCCTCCACTGCTCCACCAGAGCTGCCTTGCTGAGGCCTCCCGTGACCGCCATGCTGTTATATCAGTGGTACCTTCTCAGTCCTCATCCGACTGGTCCTCCATCAGCCGACTCTTGACAGAGCCCCACCTCTGCCTCCTCCTCCTCCTCCCAGCTCTTTCTGAACCTTGCTCTGCACTTGCTTGGTGGGCCTCCCACCTTCTGGCCATCCCTGTGTCTTGTGCTGAATCCTCTTCCTCTAACTCTTGCACATTGAGGCACCCCAAGGACGGTTCTAGAATCTCTTGTATTTTTATCCGCATTCCCTGAGTGATCTCAGGAAGACTTGTACTTTTATTTTCTATTTAACTTTTTTATTTTTAATATTTTATAAAAGATGGGGTCTCCTTATGTTGTCTAGGCTGGCTTTGAACTCCTGGGCTCAAGCGATCCTCCTGCCTATCTTTTGAGTAGCAGGTGCCATAGCACCCCGCTAGACTTACTTTTAAATATTAACTATTTGATTGTGGATCCCAACTTATATCTCCCCCTGGAACTCCAGACCTGCATAAACAGCCTCCTGCTTGTCACCTCCACCCAGATGCCTAACAGGCAGCTTGTATGTATCAGGTCCAAAACTGAGCTGCTGCTACATCCCTCCATCTGGACAGGAGAACTATTCTTCTGCTCCTAGCCCAGTGTTCTTTCTGCTAAGCCCTGTGACCTAAGGCCACACAATCAAATAACTGCAATCTTTTCCACTTCAGCTAGTAGCAATCCCATCCTTCCAGCTCCTTCAGCCCAGACACTGGAATTATCTTTGACTCTTCCCTCTCTCTCACTGCCCACTAAGGAATCTTCCAGCAAATCCTGCCAACTTCACCTTCAAAATATGTCCAGAACCTGACTGCTGCTCACCACCCCACGGCCACCACTCCTGTTCAAGCTACCTCCCGCTCTCTGCTGTCTTGTAATTGTCTCATAACCAGTCTCCCTCCGCCTGCCCTTGCCACTGCCCTGAAGTATGCGTTCAACACAGCAGCCAGAGAAATCCTGTTAAAATAAGCCAGGTCATGTCCCTCTTCAGCCCGATGCCCAGTTACGGGCCCCCAGCATTCACCTAACTAACGTACTCTGTTACCTCTTTGTCCACTTTATTGTCTGTTTCCCCAACTAGAACATGAGCTAGAGGACAAGACTTCGTCTCACTGGTTCACTGCACCCAGAGCAGTGGTTGGCATGTGGCAGGAAGAGGCTGTTCTCCAAGTGAACCCAGGACCAAGCCCAGGAAAGGTCAAGGCCAGCATGACCCATGGGGGTACCTGTAGCCTCTGATCCAGGAAAACTTTTCTGAATAGCACCTCATTCATCTGACCCTCAGTATAATGTGGGTTGGAGGTGTTTCACAGCCAATTTTCTGGATAAGTGAAGCTTATTTCTTGAGTGTCAGAGTCACACCCTTATCCCTTCGTGAAGAAGATTTTCTAAAATGTAACGCTTACTTCCTACTTTCCAAAATGCCAACATAGAGTAGTCTAGTAATATTCTGATATCCTCTCTTGAGGATGCAGGGTCACCATGGCAAACATCAATTTGCAAGGAGTTGGGCCCTCTGGGGACAGGGTGACAGCCCCCTCTAACGGTCGGTCTAGCAGTTCTTTCCCACTGGTGGTTCTGGAAATGTTCCTCCCCGCTTCTAACAGGCTTCTGCTCCAAACGCTGACTCTGCCCTCTCACTAATTTCACGTGTTTCTGGGAGCCCTCCAGAGGCCAGGGTCTACTCCACTGCTTTCTGAATCCCATGTCTGGTCCCGGGCACATGTCAGCTAAGGTCTGTTGAATGAAATAAACAGAAAACGACCAGATATACACTCCCCAGTATGTGAAGTGGAGGTGATGCTGGTGGTAATGACGTGATGACGCTAGTGGCACACATAACATGGAGAGCAATGCCAAGGGTGGCTAACACATACCAAGTGCTTATAACACACCAGGGGCAGCACTGCATGCCCTATACATACCTCACTGCTCTACACAGTGTCTTATCAGTTGGCATGTTTTGTTTTACAGACAAGAAAACCAAAGATAGGAGAAACAGAGTGACTTTCTCATGGTCTCACAGCAGAATTCTACTAAGTCTGCCTGGCTCCCAATGTCCGGGCTTTTAACCATTTGAGTAACTTTTTCTCTTCTCAAAAGAAAATAGTAAAAACAAACAAAAAAATCTGTTCAATGAACAAATAAATAACTGAAGCAAGAAGCTTCAAGACATGGGAAATGTGTTCCCTGGTTTCCTGGTGTTTCCTTGGTATTCAGACAGAACTGGGCATATGCTAGGTACTTTAAAAAGTGACACAGAAATGAAAGAAAGGAAGGAATGAAGGGTTTTATCTCTTCCACAGAGAAAAGTGCTTGGGCTTTGTACACGCTGTTAACCTAACTTTCCCTGATGTGTTCTCCAATGCTGCTGTGCTCAGACATGTCCTTCAGATATAGAGCCTCCTGTTTTTAGTGAAAAGGACAGAAATCATCAAGAGAACAAGGTTGCAGCTTCCCCACCAGCCTGGTAGAGCCAAGAGGGAGAACGTGATGTAAACTCAGTGTCTACAAAGGCGGGAACGAGGCCTGTGTTTGTACTTACTATTCCATCCAAGTTTCAAATCCTCACACCATCACCTATTCCTTAATAACCCTCCAAATGATCTGCTCTTCCATTTCTGTCATGTATCACTGGTATATTTTAATAAATAGTCAAGTAGAAAAGATTAGATTAATAGATTAAAACTATTAACCTATTAAACAACTCTTAACAGTCTAGAAACTCAAAGTAACCTACAATGCATAAGTATATCATCAGTTTGCAATAATTCGTAGGCACTGAATTTTCTTCAGTGTATGGTGTCAGTCAGCCACAACGCTGGGTAGTATTGCAATTCAGAAAGACAGCATTGTGATTTATATATCAAGAGTAAATTTCCTGGTTAATCTAAACCTAGAATTGGAAAAAGCAAGAGTCTTGGGCAACCCTGTCAAATCACAAACTCCAAAATTTAGCAGGTTGGGTCTCGAAAGTCACAGCTGGGATTTTGTGGGTGCTGTGGCATGTGAGGCTGGCCCAGGCCACTGAAAAGAAGTACTGTCAACCACATTTTAAACAGACATGCAGCCTGCGCTCTCCCACGCGTCTGGCAGTGGCTCAGTTCTGCTCTGTTAGCAATGTGCACTGTTCTCCAAAGAGCCAACTCGCTGTGTCTCCTCTCACACAGCTGTGGGGACACTGAGGGCACTGTAGACCCAGGAACTCTCACCTAGATAGAATCCCCCAACAGGCAGATAGGGAATGGAGACCAACAAGGGTCCCACACCCACTGTCCTGCAGAGACCCTCTGGACACACATGAAATCCCACACAGACTCCAGAGGTCGGGGCTCACCATCTTACCCTAGGAATGGAAAGATAAAGAAGCTCCCCAGAAGGACTGCAACCCCTCCACCTTCCTGCCCACATCGCTGGCTGATGCCCCGTGCTGCCTAGCTGCCAACATAGCTTTGCCATCCCTACATGGTGCTGTCTCCATCCTGACATTACAACTGGCCTCCATCCCACAGTCCCTAAACCAGTGGGTGGCAGCCAGCCAGCTCTGACTCCAAAATCCTATGGTGAGAGCTCAGCCCTGGTGAGGCATACTGTCCTTGAAGCATACACGAGACTCTCCTAATTACATGGTCCAGTCCTCACAAGGTGCTTGGGAGTGACAGAGCAGATGCAGGGACCGTTGCCAGGTTTCCTAACCTGCCCGCCCCTCCCTTTCCCCATGTGCAAATCAGGGTTGTTAATACTAACCGCTAAGGGTGCTTTAAAAGATCAGAGGACAGATGGACGGAAGGCACCATACACATAGGAGGGCCTTGATACATGTCAGTTCTTTTCTCCCATCCCTACTAAGCACTAGCCAGACAAAATGGGACAAGTCTAGTCCAACTATGAAAAAGAGGAGCTCACAGGCCACCGGTGGAGTCCTCATAAACAAAAACAGAAATTTTTAGCCCCTATGAAGACAAAAGGCGTAATGGGCAAGGCCACCATCCGTGTAGTTGCAGGGAGGGGGAGGGATGGGGACACACACTGCAGGGAAGGCCACTGCAGGACAGGAGTGATCAAGAAGGCGGGTTTGGGGTGTCCCGATAGTTAACCATCACACTGCATGGATTCTGTAGGAAACTCAAGCCCAGTGTACAAATTTTCTCTTCCGCAAGCAGAGCCAGACGGTGAGGTCGTGGAAGCATCCTGAGGTGCCATCTCAGATCAAGGACTGTTGCCATGAAGGGCCTCAAGAAGCACCCAGGTCAGGTCCTCCGACTGAGCATCTCAAGACTGTGCTCCTTCAGGGCAAGGCATGACTTGGAGCACTGAACCAGCAGCCACAGGTACACAAGAACTTCCGTACTCTGTGCAAGGAGCACCAGTGGGAGGCCTGTGCTGGTGGGGGTGGACTGAGCAGAGGCTCCCTAGACACCACGATCAATTCCCTTTGCTGGACCACCCCAAGTTCAAGTGCCCTTTGGCAAAAATGACTCACAGATTTTGATGAGCGTGAGTAGTGGTTTGCATTTCTGTGGCTGTCTCCAGAAGGTAAGTCTAAGGATGTGCATGAATTTCCAAGAATCTGTCTTATTTACAGAGTCTAGGTTGAATGGTAACTTATTAAGCAGAGAGTGAACTCTGCCCACCAAAAAAGTATCTGGCCCCTTTGGAATAAGTACATGAGCCCCCAGATTCAACCTGCAATTTATAATTATTGTGGACAAACTTGGCCCAAATTTTGGTAGGTTGAAAATATTTCTGGAAATTAAATCTGAGCTCCCAGGAACAGGAACACGAGCCTAGAGTCAAGATGAAGATGCCTCCTGACTCAAACACACCCAGTTTTCAAATAGCGCATTCTGCTAATACCATACGGTTCTCTGACGACCACTGGGCTGACTATAGGTTGAGGATCCCTTATGCGAAATGTTGGGTCCAGAAATGTTTCAGATTTCAGATTTATTTATTCATTTATTTTGATTTTGGAATATTTGCATTACATTTACCAGTCCAGTATTCCTAACCCAGACATCTAAAATCTGAAATGTTCCAATGATCATTTCCTTTGTGCATCATGTTGGCACTCAAAAAGTTTAGGAATCTGGAGCGTTTTGGATTTCTGGATTAGGAATACTCAATATTACTGTGAAATTTTGTGCAAGTGAAGTCAATTTGTCTAGGGGCACTTGCATTCTACTGCTAAAAATCAAAACATGAAACAAGAAGTTATTATGAATAATTATGCATCTGCACACACGTGGTTATCAGATAAAATGGTCCACCCATGAGAAGCCCCCTGGCTTGAGGGGTAAGACTCAGCTAGGGCCAAAGCTATTTTACTATCTAGGTGATCTTGGACAAGTCTATTCCTCAAACCCCTCTGAAAAAGAAGGATGCCAATCACTAGCTGGAAGGGCTGCTGGGAGGATCAAATGAGACACAAGACATAGTACCCAGATGGTGGGAGGCCCTCAGCAAACATAAGTTCCCTCCCCACCTTTATCCCTCCCTCTAGCCCTCTCTCCAACTGCTACCTATCTGCTATCTCCTGGTAGGAACTGGAACCCAGCATGAAGGTGATTAAAATAAATGTTTACTGAATACCTACTGTGGGCCAGGCATTGTGCTAAGGGCATATATACTATGATGACATTTAATCCTTACTGATATCACTATGAGGGGGGCCCAATCTAATCCTCATTTTACAGATGAGGAAACTGAAATGCAGGGAGTTGGGGTAACCAGCCCAAGGTCACATACCAGGCAACGGAGAATGCCAGAATCTGAACCCAGGAAGACTGGCGCTTCAACCCTGTGCTGAGCGGCTCGGCCCTCAGCAGGGCTGGAGAGAGGGTGGGGAAGATGCCAGACAGACCAGGCTGGGGATGCAAGGGGGCATAGAAGGGGGCCACGGGGTATGGCTGCTCCACTCTGAGGTCATCCCAGGCCCCAGCAGGAGGTTGTACATTTTTGGATGCAGGTTTCACAGCAATCCTTTGCTGAACTGGAGTCCTTAGGCCTGAAAACAACAGCCCTTCAGAAACTTACCTCTAAGCCCACTTTCTAAGGTCTGTCTGTCCCGAACCCTCAGCAACACCTCTTATAACATCTTACCCCCTGCTGTTTATTCTCCTAGCAGCCAGAAGGATCTTTTAAAAACCAAACCATATATCACTGCTCTGCTCAAACTCCCCAGTGGCTCCTGATCTCATGCAGTGGCCAAAATCCTGACAGAGTTTCCAAGGGTCTCCATGCTGGCCTCCCTCCTGTTGCTCTAGCCCCAGGGCCTTTGCACCTGTTGTTCTCTCTGCCTGGAATGTGCTTTCCCCAAACAATTGCTTGGTTCAGGCCCTCAGGTCCTTGTTCACTAGTTGCCCTCCCCTACAATGCCTTTCCCGACCCCTCAGATGAAAGAGTAAACAACCTTTCCTGCTCTCTCTCTGCTCCACTCCACAGCACTTGTTCCCACCTAACAAGCGTACAATTTATGTATTTATTACATCTGCTGCTCCACTCCCACCGGAACATCAGCTCCAGGAGGGCAGGGGTTTGGGCCTATGTTGTTCACCACTGTGCTTCCAGCACCTAGGACAGCACCCAGCACTTAGTAGGCACTCAATGAATGTGGAAAGAATGAGACTTGGTTTCATCATCTTCTCACCGCAACCTCCCTGTCTACAAGATCCTATTCACTTGTTAGGCATCGGGTATCTACAACAAAGAAACATTGCTAACATTTACCAAGTACATAACCTCTTCTCTCCCCAGTTTTCTCATCTCCACAATGAGAGAGGTGGACTAGACTATCCACAGAGTCCTTCCAGCTCTGAAAACCTTCAGTTGACCAAAAAAACAAGGCATAATTCTTCATTACAGCAAGCCTGTAACTGCATTTACTTGATTATAAAAACTGCATTTCCTTTAGAATTTTCCACAGTTTAAGGCCCACAGCCCTCATGCCCCTTAGAATAAGTGAGGTTTGGTTACAGTTGTGCTACATGATTTGCAACGTGCACATCAGGTCGACATTAACCTCAAGTGCTGGGATCACTGGTCTTGTAAAATCGACCCAGGCTGGGTTACAGGGAAGTAAACCAAACCACATTCAGTTGTTTCTTAAGATCAGAAACACCACCTCTCCTTGTCCCCCTCAATTTAACACTAATTCTTCAGCAGCCCATGCTGTTGGTTTTGGGGTTTAGCCAGAGGCCCTCCGGAGAAATAACAACATTACGTGTTCCAGGCCAAGAGGAAGGCTCTGGGATGAAAGCTCGCCCGGCGTCATAACAGAGTGTGCCGGGCATAGCTGGGAGTGGAGGTCCACGTCAGAGGGGCGGGGGTCCTTCAAGGTCATTCCCGCCCAGGGCTGTTTAGCCTCATTCTGACTTTGGGGGACCTTAGGACCTTCATTTCTCCATTTGAAGTAGGAACTAAACAAGCTCCAACGCTCTACAGAGTGTCTACCCATCTAAACCCCACCTGGCCAGGAAGAAACTTGCTAGTGGTGCTGACTAAGACTGCCACTAACATTCCCTTGATGTTTCATGTGTAACTCACTTCTCAGGCTGAACGTCATGTCACTCCACAGTAATACTGTGTTGGTTTTTCAAAGAATTAGTTTTAATCCCAGAATCAATGTAAGCTTGCCCACGAGCTTCTCCTAGCCTTCTTGATAGGCCCCCAGACTACAGCACAGTTCCTGGCCCCAAGCAGGCTCCCATAACTCAAGTTAACGGACCACTTCTCACGGAGAAACAGGAAGCCGTGGTGGGTAAGTGCATGTATCACAGAAGTCAGACTCGGGCAGACATCCTGGCTTTACTGCTTACTTCCAACTAGACAGAGCTTAGAAACTGCCACAGACCCCACAGCCTGCAAAGCATATTTGTCAGGCCACACGGAGTCACAGGGACTTCTGGCCTGGCGTAGGGCCTTCATTCTATCCACCTCCAATCCACCTGGCAAATGGCTGTCAAGGTGATCTTCTGAAACACAAAACTAAACGCTACTCTTCTGCTCAGAGAGCTTCAGCACCTCTCCATGGTTTCCCAAAGTATGTTCTAAGGAACACTTGCTCAATGGGATGAGCTTCAATAAAAGGGTCCCGTGGTTAAGAAGTCTGAGAAAAACAATATTCTCATTGCTCTTTTGGAAGTTCTCAAGCGTGCACATTATTAGCACATTAAAGACTTTGGAAAGTCCCACAGCAAAGAGCCCTCTTTAACTTTGTTTAACCCACTGTCCCCTGAACTTATTTGGCCATGAAAAGAACCACGTTTTTCTCCCCACAAAAAAATCTATTAACATTTTAAAGAACTAGTGTTTCATGGACTAACGGGCAAATGCTCCTGCACAGCATTCACAAACCAGCCTTTGACTCTAACAGGTGACCTGATTTTGTGGATATGGTCTGGGGAGCCAGCTCTCTCGTCTGTCCTTTACTTTTTTCCTGCATTCAATGCCCGAAATAAAGGTCAAGAGGCTGCTCCAGCTCTACCCTATCCAATGGAACAGCAGCAGCAGCTACACTGGTGCTAACATTTACCAAGTACCTACCTGTGCCACCTGTGGTGACATCCACAGCTTGGGTCTGCCTGGTATCTCTTTCTCCTTTCTTTGGTAACAACAACTCAACTTTCCTTTGGAGACCATCCCTCTCCCATCTCCTTCCAGCTTCAAGGGTGAGGACATACCCCAGGCTTGGCTAATTGGAGCACCCCATCTCCCTGCTTTGGGGTGACTGGTTCGAGGAGATGAGAACATGACCCACATGACCCCTGGAGATCATGGTGCCTAACTCAGCTGGGGTTCCAGCCAAGGTCTTCCAGCTTGGTCTTGTACTTTAATCCTAAGTTATCCCCAACTTGAGTGGTCAATGGCCAGTTCAGGAATGAGTCATCCTTTGATTCTAGTCACAGGTGCCCATGGAAGGCACATGGAAAATGCCGCCAATGACCTCACATACTCCAGGGAAGTGTGAATAGTTGTCAGCAAAGAGGGCTGGCCTGGACCATCCATCCTTACAGGTGGAAGGTGAGGACCAGAGAATGGTGGCTGTTAGTCGTGAAGACCTGGGGTGGGAGGGCACGAGCTAGGGACTGGGGGTGTGGGCAAGGGCTGTACCTGTTCGCAGTGCTTTTCCTTCCAGCTGCACTGGCTCCGTCAGCCTGCAAAAGAAACCCAAAACACTGACATCAGCCAAGGTTGAAGATACCCGCTACCACCCACCAAGCTCCCTCCTGGACACTAGCCTTCAGACAGAGGGGTGAGCTGGCCACAACACCCTGCCCTACTCCCCCAGGCTGGATAAACCTGCTCCTAGTGGTAAGAGAGTCGGGACACCTCCCGCCAACCCCATTTGCTTGGCCCTTTAAATCCGACTGAGCACCCACTGCCAACACAAACCCAGCAACCGCAGAGCCCTGGGGACTCAGTGAAAAGTAAGTAACCAGCTAAATCTGAGATTGAATTGCACCATTTTTATTTTCAGCTGGGATTTCCAATAAAACAGTAGCTGCAGATTTATTCCTACCAACCGGAGGGGAAAAATCCTATTATGTTAAAATATTCTGTCCCCCAACCCTATGAGCAGAGCAAGGCAAGAGAGTGCTGGTTCTTAATCTCTTTTATTTGGGCATGGGGGGAGGAGGGGATAAGGCTGACCAAATGAAATTTTCAGAAATCATAAAATTCTGGTTAAGAGGAAGAGACTGAGGCCCTGGCTGCAAAGGGAGCTGCCTGAAGTCTCATGAAAACAAACACCTGGGGACCTGACTTCTAGGCCAGTGCCTAGAAGGACCTCGATGCACAGGCCCAGGCCGAAAGAGGCTGCAGACCTGGGAACGATGCCCAGATCCTCCACCACCAGCAGCTAAAGACGCAGTCCCTAGCTTTGCCAAAACATTTATAACAGGAAGAATCATACTTAGAATGATGCAGGTCTGAGATTCAGGTGCACATGTGTTTCCAAATTCAGAATTTTTCCAATTTTAGAAAGGCAATGTATGGCCTACGTCCTGTATTTTGAAACAACCCCAGCAGGGTCTGTGGAGCCTCTGGTAATCATGCACATTGATAGTTCTGTGGTGAAGCCTATTCATAGGTAACTCTATGTGGGATAAATGATGACAATGATGATCAGAACTAGACTTTCTCCCTTCAGGTCAAGTTCTGCTGCCTTGGTAGTTACAATCTTTTATTTTCAAGCTTTTCGAATTTCAGGACAGCAGGTGAAGGACTGAGGATCTAAAATAAAAACAGCGGCTACCTTTTGATAAGTGCTTACGAGAAGTTGCAAACTGGCAAAATCAGATGGCAGACTTCAATTCAAACTAATCGGTAATATATAAGAATAAACAGACTGCAGCCCAAAAGGGCCAGGTTTACAGCTTCTCTTAAAAAGCTGGATAGCTCAGCGGCACCTAGTCCTACATAGTGACTAGGCAGCTAGAGTTGCCATACCTGGTTCTCCACAACCCCCACTCCTCCCTCTTGTCTTATACCCAGCACCTGTCTGGCCCCCATGGGTATCCACACTTACTCCCCACCCCAGAAGTTACCATTATGCACTACTGTATGGACACTAATGTCTCATTTAAAACTCATGATAGGCCCTCTCCTCAATAACTCACAGTATCTCCATTTTACAGGGTCAAAGAATTTAAGTTATTTATCAAAAGTTCCACAGTTACAAGCCAGGCCTGTGTCACTCCAAAGCCCACCCTCCTCAGCTTTGGAATATTTTATTTCCCATCAACACTGAGGAGAGCCCATAGGGAAATGGGGCGACATCACACAGCCCCCACTTCCCATATGAGGCAAAGGGAAGGAAAATCAGGGAGGAGAAATGCGAAGTCTGGAAGAAAGAAGTTAATGGGATGCCAATGCATTATTTCAATGGAAGAAACAAGAAAGTAGAAAATGGTTTGCATATTATTTCACTGGGAACAAAAGAACAGATCAATTACAGTCTCTTTCCGACATCATGCATTCCTCAAAACTTGTCTGCAAAGCAAATGGGCAGAAGTTGTTTTAATGTTCATATCATAAGCAGATGTGGTAGGGGGTGGAAATTCTGCCCCAGAGAGCTTAAAAAAAATTGTAAAATCCCAAATTGCTCACCTTTCTAACTTAATTCTGGGCACGTATTTTTAACATTTCATACACATTTTAAAGTTGTCTTTTTTGTCCTTTTCCTTCAGTTTCACAAAGTTGACCAGCTTAAGTGCAGCAAACACGTGACAGAGTGGGGAATAAGATTTTACGTTTTCACCACATCTAATATTCTCCACCTTTGTTTCTCCTTTATTGAGTGGATGATGCTTCAGCTTCCTGTCACTGGTAGCTGCAGTCACTTCTGTTTTCCACCCATCTTCATGCAACAAAGACAAAATACTAAAAACATGCAAAGGCTGTCAAGGCAAATCCTTTTGCAGAGACTAGGGTGCTGAAATATTGGTGCAAACAGAGGAAGGAGTTCTACCTGGGCAGGGTGTGGGATGTCTGACTGGTGGTAGATGAGGGGTGTCCCATCAGAGTACTGACGGGTAAGGGCCTCTGTGGTAGATATCCAGGACGCACGTGTCAGTATCACAGCACATGACAGTTATGGTGTCTGGGCCTGGCTGAGTCCAGCCAGACCACAACAGCGTCAAAGGCCACAGTGCTGGGAGCATCAACTCTAGGGTAGAAAGCCACATATGCCAGGTCAGCGTGGCCTATGTCCTCACAAATACATCAGACATCCCTTTCACGTAGATTAAGTTGAACCTCTGGCACTGCCATTTTCCTAGGCCAAAACAGTCTAACACCAGCAATTTCAACCTAAGTCACAAACTCACCTTTACCTGGTGTAATCTGACCCGATTCTCAACTTGAACTGAAGCTTATGAGCACAGGTATTTAGAGTCAGGTTGTCTGACTTTGAGTCCTGTTGTTGCCACTTTTAGCTGTGTGATCTTCAACAAGTCACCTGTACTCCCAAGGCCTTGGTTGCCTCATCTGCAAAATGGCAAGACGCTAATCCTAGGACCTGCCTCACAGGACTGCGTCAGACAAGATGACCTAAACATAGTTAACTTGTAAAAATACTTCATGTGGGCTTGGTTATAATAATTACAATAATCATTAACCCTATATGTAGTTATAGAGGCCACCATTTATAGGACCTAGGAAACTGAAGTACAGAAAAACAAGATGACATGTACAAAATTACAAGGCAGATAAATGAATCACAGAGCCAGCCTGGACTGGACCATGGGTCTTCTGCCTCAGATTCTTCCCAGAATCCCATGTTCCAAGTCAGCATCTCATGAGCATCCACCAGATCACCCCAGCCCTGCAGGCCTTCTCCAACAGTCCAGTCAGAATGCCACGGGATTCGATAAAGCACTAAGCCCATGCCAGGTACATGTAGTCATCACTTAAGTAATGGAAACTCCTACTGCGACTGCTGATATACCATCATCTTCTACCACCGGACTATGTTCTAAAGAATGTAGCTTCTTGCTCTGGCTCTGTCTGGGTTTAACTTTGAAACTTAGATAAGCTCCTTCCTTTCTCTGGACCTGAGGTTCTCCATAGGTAAAAATGGGGGTAGGGGCAGGCAGATTAAATCAGATTCTCTCCCTACTCCTTTCCATCTCTGTCACTCTACGTTGAGTCGACCCAACCTTCACCAGATTCATCTATGGTAAATGAAATAAGAACGGCCCATGGAAGACCCTCCTTCTCACTCTTATATAGCTGGGGTGATGGAATCCAAGCCTTCAGCCCCCCCCAGAAGGGTGTCTACTCCCACTTCCCAGCCCCACCCATTCCTTACTCATCAGCTTCCCCTCAGGACCTGGGCAAGGCTATTTTTAGTTTCATTCGACCCTCCTATTCCCTCCCAAATGCATGTGAAGTTGTTCTTTTCCATTCTCTTATTAAGGGTTTTCTTGGAAAGAAAATATTATTCCAAACCCAGAAATTTTATTTCTAAATTTGTGCAAATGTAAGTTGTAAGACATTAGCTGCATTTCACATTTTGTGCAAATGGCAGAAACAGGCAATTCGTGTGCTCCGGGATGGGGGCTGGCCAACGATTTCGATAAAATAAACCCTTTTTTAATTTAAATGCTAATGCACTGAATTAAAATTTAATAACTGAGGAAATTGAAAAGCCGAGCAGGAATATTGGAAATAAATCCAAGCAGAAACAGCTGAAATTAAAAATTCTAGAGAGTGGGAGGATAGCAGCTAAGCTGTCTTATATGATTACATTTTTTTTTTTTCAGAATGAAGCAAAAAAAAAAAATCCTATCTCTCGCTGGCTCTAGGGCAGTAAATCCACAGTGCTGTGATTTATTGCTCAATTTTCCTGAGGGAAAAAGGCTTTCTTTCATGCTGAAATATTTCATAAATTTCAAGCCAGCATAAATTCTTAATTTAAAAGTTATGGAGGTCACATTTAGTGCACTGGTACGGTTCCAAAATCTTAAAGGAATAGCAGCAACCAAAAAAAAAAAAAAAAAGAAAAAGAAAAAAAAAAAGGACGGGTAGAATTTGCTCTTTTTTTTTTTCCTTTTTTTCATTTTGGTTTTAATTCACAAGTTGAAATTTCATTATTAAAGATTCCTCCTGGATGGTTAGAACCCAAGCGCAAGGGGAACCGGTGTGTGTTTGGAAACCTGCTGCAAAAGATGAAGAGATAAAGATTTAATTCAATTATAGAAAGGGTTTTTTTTTTTTTTTTAAGCCACTTGAGGAATTTCTGGTAAAAATTTCCTCCCTTCATTGCGCGGGAAGGGGTGAGGGTGGGGGAGGGTGGCCAATGTAATTGCTTCTCTTAGATCTCCAATCTTTTGTGCACACTGATATATTCATTTGTTATACAGCTGTTCAGCGGCGGAAAGAATGCTGGGGCGCCCATAATTCTAAGCAAATCAATCAAAAATTAATGATTTGTCATGCTTGCACAATGAAGGAAAAACAGCTCCTTGGGTCCTGGCTGCCTGATCTCGAAGAATGAAATGCCTTTCTTCGATAAGAGAGCCGAGCCAGAGGCTCAGGAAGGCTGAGGTGCCACCGAAAATGCGGGGACCTCCAGTCCCCCAGCTCTGTGAAGACAGAGGGGGCTGCCATCTTGGAGGGGGCATTTCCAAGATGGCGCCTCAGCCAGTCAAGCTTAGGATAAACCTGGGGCAGCACATTTCTGTGGTGGTATAATTAGGATCTTGCCTTTTCCCTCCCCCACTGCAACTCAAAAAGCACTTCCTCTCTGGAGAATTGAATGACTCCCCCCTCCCCTCACTAGATTTAATTTATCCCTGTTCATTGTTCTCCCAACACTGCTAACACATCGCCATTTACGCCTTCCACCAACTCCAAACTCCGTGAGACCAGGACCACAATTCCTTAAGTGGCTGTCACCCCCTATCTCACCCCCCATAGGCTATGTGTTGTTCTTCCTTGGCAAAAACTACATGACCACATCTCTGGTATCCAGCTTAGGGCAAATATTCAGCAAATATGGCTGAATCTGTTGATTATGATTATTTCTCAAAAAATAATGACAATGAGGTTGCTTAGATGAATGATGAACTGAATTGGCAATTATATTTGAATGAAATGTATCAATTGATTGCAACTAATCAACCATTCTTTTATTCAAGCAGCAGATATTTCTTGAAAACCTAATATGTGTCAAGCACTGTGAGCTCTGGGCGGATGGCCTCAAATCTACTGGGGGACAATTCCAAATCCTCAGTGGTCAGTACTTTTCAGGCTTCTCTGTACTCACAGAAGGGAAGGATGAACATGAACCCAGAGAGAAAAAGGAAGTTCTCTGCATTCTCAACTGCCTTTGGAAGTCTTGTACCTTAAGAATTCTTACCAATTCATTTGAATGCTATATTCACAAGTACCCAAAGCGTATTGTGCTATAGTACAGGTGTATTTTATATATATGTATATATGTTCATACAACTACAAAAATTGTTTTAAATGACCAACTGGTACAACTAACCCTGCAGGAAGACGTGCGGCCTTAGCAGAGGGTGCAACCAAAGTGCGTCCAGCCTGAAGGCCTGTGGGAGGCACTGCACTTGCCAGAGCCCCAGGACCTGCCCAGAGGATGACTCCATGTCCCCCAATATTTATAGAGGACCATGGGTCCAAAACAACTCAAGCCTCATTCATGTATCTTTCTTTTCTAACAGTCAGCGGATCCCCAGAATCTAACATGTAACTTTTTGTCTCCTCCACAAGGCACAAGACTCAAATAAGAAGTCACTTACTCATCCAACAAATACTGAGCTCCTTCTATGCGCCAAATGCCATCTAGACAGTTGGATGTGTCTCCTACCCTCCTAGCAACTACATTCAAGTGGAGGGAAACACTAACATTTGGTGTAATAAAAAACTAAAATATACAGTATGCTTGAAAGTAGCCAGTTCTATGGGGAAGGGGAGGAGGATAGAAAAGGACAGGGGTGGCCAGAAATGCTGGGGACAAGGGAGGAGGGCAGGTTGCAATTTTAAGTAGGGTGGAAGGAGGTGAGGGAGTCGGCACATAGTGTATGGGGAAGAACGAATGGCAGTGCAAAGACCCCAGGGCAGGAGCATGCCTGGTGTGCTAAGAGAATAGCAAGGATGCTGGTGTATCTGGGGTGGAGTGTGCGGGTAGGAGAGGAGGAGAGGAAATGGGAGGTCGACTCACGCAGGGCCTTGAGGGCCACTGAAGGGCCTTGGCTTTTACTCTGGGGAGCACTGGAAGGTTTCAGCAAAGGGACAGGATTTGACTCCCATTTTGGAAAGACCATTCTGGCTGCTGTGTTGAAAACAGACCATGAGACTGGGGTGGAAGCAGGAGGACGGTAAGGCTACTGCAGCAGTCCAGGTAAAACATGATGGTGCTGAAGGGGGTGGGAAAGGACTGGGTTCCAAATATACTGGAAGGTAGAACCAACCAGACTTGCTGGCAAGCTGAAGTAGGGTATAAAACAAAGAAAGAGTCAGGGAAGAGCCCCAAAACCTTGGGCCTTCGCACCAAAAAAAAAAAAAAAAAATGGAATTGCATCTCTCTAGCACATGAGAACATTAACCATCAGCAGAGTACCTTCCAGATGGTTACATCGAATGGGATCCTCCCATAACCCTGCAGAGGAGACACTGCAGTGTAACTATCCCCTTTGACCAAGAATTAACCACGCAGCCAGAGGGGCCTAGTTACTTGCCCAAGGTCACACAGCTTGCCAATGGCTTGGCCAAGGCTCACCTGGCTTCTCACTCCAAGTCCATGGCCATTTCCTCTACATGCTTGGTCCTTCATCTCTAGAACCACTGACTCAAACCTGTCCCCAAACAATGTGGATAAACTGTTTTCCTATAGAACCACCAGGCCCAACTCAAGCAGTACTAACATTTATTTACCAGGTGTTCTTGAAAAACATCGATTAAGGGTGACAGGGCCAACACCGAACAACAGCTTTGTAAGTTATAAAGAGGATTCTGTTCCCAGGAAACTAAATATATGATTAATTCTCTAATTAGATCTCACCTCAGCTCATATTCCATGACATGTTTCCAACATGTGGGACCTGGTTTTTAATTTTGTGTTTTCTTTCCCAACTGAACATGGTTACTCAAAGCCACTGACCTCTGGGTTTTTAAGCTTGAGGGGTGAATGGAGGCTTGTAGAGAAGACCCTGGACTGAAAGAACTGGAACTCAGATGGGTGTGTGCCACTTTTTCATAAATACATATAAAGTTCCTATTCGATGTGTGATTCTGAGTAAGGCCTTGGGGAGGTGGGATTGATACAAAAATGAATCAAACCTGGCCCCTTATTCATTCACTAAAATCCCACTATGTATTATGATGTAAGGGCCTACTATGTATAAGGCACAGAGATAGACATAACAGCATCAAGAACTGTGGAGGGGCAAGGCGAGGGACGACTGAATGGCTTCAGGATAGCAATCTATAATTACCAACCGAGATATGTGCTCTGAAGGAAAAGGTCTGGGTTCCATAAGCATCTTTGAAAACAGAATCCAACAGACTGCAGGGTTAGAAAGCGCTTCCCTAAGGGAGGGATGCAATGGGGAGCATAGAGACCACACTACATAGGGGGAATATATGACCTAGATGCAAGTGAAGCTAACACAGGTTGAGAACCAGAAACAATACCCGACCTTGCACAGGACAGTGAGGAGACAAGCATCATTTTGCCCAGCTGGGAAGCCCAGGTCACTGCACCTCGTCAGGCTGCAGCCTTCCCCGATGGCCTTCATTTCTGGAGGAAGGGCTCAGCCCACCCATCACACACAGAGTTCCTGACTAGAGCCAGAGGCCAGAGCCCATGGACTTGGCAGCTAAGGAGGAAGGAATTATGCTGTGATTTCCCCCACTTTTATCCTGCTGTAGAGACCAAAGCACACTCCCCAGAAAAGAAATGTGAAGACTCTCCTCAAATCAGGCCCCAGAGACATCAACTGGCCAGATTTCTAACTATGAGGGAAAGCCAAGGGATTTCTCTACTCCTCTCAGTAAAGATGCCCTCCTGCCCGCCCCAAACCCTTGCTTGCTGAGGTCTAGTGCCAAGAATCATATCAGGCTTCCTTGGAATGGAACCAGCATAGGCCATGTCTATTTCCTGTGAGTTTTCAGGTATAGGTGGGTTCTTCTCCTCCCTCCAGTGGGCAGTCATGCAGACTGGATCCAGATCCTAATACCGTCATCATTGTCATCTTTATCAGTATTATCTCTGTCATCACCATCAACAGTTAGGAATTATGAAGCACCTGTGAGTCAGGCTGAGAGGGTCAGAGGCTTATGGGCAGCCTTGGAAGGCATATGCACCCCAAAGGCAACTGATGGCTGCAGTATGCAGACTGGAGGCAGTAGCTCACCAAGAGGCCACTGTCGTCTTCCAGGGAAGACACGATGGTAGTTTAGGGAGGGTGGGGGAGGACAGAAAGCTCCAGGACTGAGAGCTATTGGGAGCAGCAAGGATAAACGGAGATGACATGAGAAAAACACCCAGTGCAACACTGGCATATAGTAGTTGCTTAGCGAATGGCAGAGGGTTTTGTTGTTGCTGGGAAGGACGGTAGTGGTGTAAGCTCTCACCTCAAGGGGGGAATCCTGGCCTCAGAGAAGTGGGGGCAGCCGCCTCTCCTGCACTGCCATGTGGGATTCACCACCCAGGGCACAGCCTGGTTCCCATCCTGGGGCACCAAGCGCCCCCCCAGTTGGAGCTCATGGTCTGCACATGAATCCAAAGGGAACTGTAAAAGCTTCCGGCTATACAGTGTGTGTTCATTCTATTCTCCAAGAAAGGGTTCTAAATGTTGCTTCAAAAAGAGGAAGCATTTTTGTTTTGTTTTTAAACCTGTTATACTGAAGTAATTTCACAGTTTCTCAGAGATAGCAGGGAACTCCTCTGTATCCTTCACCCAACATCAGGAGCCCCAGGCAGGGGAATAACACAGTCAGAATTCTGTCTTCCAAAGGACTGGTTGTCGGGGGTGAGCACGGAGGAACTGAGGCCATGAGGGTCAGCTGAGGTCTGAGCCAAGGCCAAATGAGGCCTGGTCTCCCTCCCAGGGACCCACAGGCTCTAGGACTACACCAGGGAGAAAGAAGCCAGCAGCAAAAACAGGGGTTGTGTCACTGGGAGTTAGCCTGGGCACAAGCCCACTACATGGCAGCAGGATCCTGGACATACCATGACCTCTCGGTGCCTCAGTTCCCTCCTCTGTAAAATGGAGGATCCCAGTGCCCACTTCATGGGGCCATCATGAGTTTTCGAAGCCAGTCATGCTTGGAACCAGACCTTTACATCTTCATGGTGCCAGTATTAGTAATTCAGCACAAAGGGCCTTAGATGAGTATAATGCCAGCAATCTATGGGCAGCCGGCATCTACTGAGCTCCTCTGGGTGCCAGCCCTGGCTCAGGGCATGGCATACACCACCTCATTTAAGGCCCTCAACTACCCTAACAGGTGGGGATGTCACCAGCCCCCATGTCCGGGAAGGACTCAGAGGCACACTAGGTACGGGGAACAGCTGAGAAAAGCTCAGTCAGAACTCCAACTCAAATGCTCCAAGGCCAAGTCCACATTTTCGAGCCCTAAGCCATCTTGACTCCAAGGCCGGTGGGGTGACCTGGGAGAGTGACTTTCCGTCTTTTAAAGTGGACACGCTCCTCTGGATACACAAATGCTCTGCTTGTTTTCTTCTTTTAAAAAAGAAATGCGTCTCCATTCTTTACAGTCACATAGTTAATCTCTCAATTTACAAAAGAGTGAGTCATGTGACTGGATTCCACAAAAATTCTCTCTCCAGGTTTATGATTTTACAGAAAACTCCAGGGAAAACCGCCTGGAGCGAGTTAAAACCAGATCAGCCATAAACCATGTCCTGGTACAGCCTCACCAAGCCAAGACTCAGATTACTCATTAAATATGTGATAAATATTCACTTCAGATCAGCAGGAAATGGGAGGGAGAATTTTTTAAAAAAGAAAACTTTTTGGTTTCATGAGGGAAAAAATACTATTATAAATACAAAAGGTTATAAACTCCAAATGAGGTGAACCCAGAATTAGACCTTTAAGTACTGCTGTAGGAGAAGAGGCTGTCCTCAAGTCTCTGGAAGGGGACGGAAGACTTGAGCCTCCTTTGATACGGCTAAGGTAAAGCTGCCGTTCCTGGACAGACTCACCAGTGAGGACCAAGAGTTTCATACACCGGGAAACCCACACTGGTCCCGGGCCTTCCTCTAACTTGCCAGGAGAGGCAATCTCTGCCCCTCAGACTGCCTGTCTGTCCAATGAGGCTGCTACTGATGTTCTCTCAGAAATCTTCCAACTCTGACATCTGAAGTCAGGCTGACCTAAGATCAAAGTCTGCCTGGACCACTAAGCAGCTCAAGAAACATCTGGTCTCTGAGCCTCAGTTTCCTCTGATGCAAAATACAGATAACCACCTCTTCCATGACATGGATGCTGGGTGCATGAAATGATAAAAAGTCTGGAACATTCCCAGCCAGTGCTAGCAATATCGCATGAGCCACAGATCCGTGTGATGTCACTAGGAGTACATTGACAGTACCTTTTTTCAAAAAGCCAAACGTATTCTGATCACTCCAGCAGGATTTATTTGGTAGAGTAGCTCCCTGTATAGAATCTGCAGGGCAGATGGGGCTGTGTTCAAAATCTGGCTCCACCACTTACAAGCTGTGTGACACTGGGTAATTCACTTAACTTCTGTAACTCAGTTTCCTCATCTGTCAAATGGGAATAATAGCAGTACTCACCTCGCAAGGTTACTAAGAACCAAATAGTTAACATATGTAAAGCTCTCAGAACAGTGCCTGGCACATAGTAAGTGCTAAATAAATATTAACTACATAAATAATTACCTTTTATTAAAATGATTTATTAGTAGTAAACCTTAGCTATATAGTTACCATTTATTAAAATTCAGGCAAGTCTTTTCTCCTCAGAGCCTCAGTTTCCCTTGCTGTAAGTTAGAGAATTTGGACCAGATGGACCTGAGCACACTCTTAGCTCTGAAACACGCTCATTCTGTTGTCTCTGTCTTTGCTTAGGCTGCCTTGTTGAGATTACAATCTACTGTGACCACCTCCAGGAAGCCTTCCCTGACCACAAGGACAATGTCCTTAGCACACCGGAGAACATCACCCCTCTTCACAGCCTTGCTCCTAACCAAACTGTGGGTTCCATGAGGGTGGCTTGCTTTTTGAGTTCCTCTGTGGCTTCACTAACACCCAGAGCTACAACTACGTTGCATAATGATGGGGCTTAATAAAAGTCAGTCAACTGGTTTAAAACATAAAGGAATTGTAGTGACAATATTTACAGAACCATGACTGTGAATTGGGTCTAGGGGACCCTCTAGTCTAAGAATGGCAAGTAGCTTTTATTTTCAGTGTCAATGCTAATCAATTAGTAGTGGCTGCCTTGGACAATGTGTTGAGAATGATTCTGGGGCCAGATCAGAACTCAGCTAGGAAGAGTGCTGTGCCTGATTATTGATGTCTGCACTGAGTGTGGTAAAGCTAAGGATGGTAGCACATTTGCCCTTCCTAATCCAGTCCAAAGCTCACCTTTTACAGACAGAGTAATTGAGGTCTTCTGACCCCCAAAGCACCCTTCTTCTCATTTGCAAAAAAAATTTCCTGCATGAAGGAGGAAGCTGTGGCCTATTAAAATTTGGAGTAAAAAGAGACACCAAAGAAGAGAAGACCAAAGACAAAAGAAACACACATGGAGAAAAATGTTCATAAAGTACAAGGCTTACTTTTGTTGCGAAAGGGAAATAATTACAGAAAGGCAAAGTAGATGTTCTGAGTAAGACTTTTGTTTCTTAAGGAAGAAAAGCCCAGAACACATACTCAAAGTAGAAATCTTACAAATTCCTATTGCAAAATAACTCCTGGTCAGCCAACCACAATCTCTATAAATATATCACAAGATCAACAGCGCAGGCAAATAGGGGGAGGGGGAGAACAACTGCATGAATTTTTTAAAAATCAAAATAGTTCCTCTCACAGTTGGAAAGAAAGGAGTCACTCACTTTCCTACAAAATGAGAGACCCATGAAGAAAAGAAAGACTGAAACTCTACCCATCCCAACGAACGCCTGCTGAGAAATCTAGACAGCCAGACTGTTTTAAAATTATTCTACAATTCTGTTTTCTTTGGAGGGGGGAAAAAATCTGGAACCCTGAATTCATTAGGGCAGCCATGAGCTTATAGTGACTTCCCTGGGATTTTTCAGGGTGGCAACAGCCAGTCCAATACTCTAAGTTCTAAGTGGTCTGATTTGGGAATGTCCCTCAGGGTCTGGGCCAAAAAAAAAAAAAAAAGAAAGAAAAAAAGAAAAAAAAAAGAAAAGAAGCCACTCTAGGTCTTTTAAATGGAAGAAATATAATATAGGGACTTGAGAATACAGGTGATGAATGGGCAGAGAAGCCAAGTAGGAGACAAAGGGTCAACCAGGGATTGGCTCATGACGGAGTTGCTACTGCTGCTGCTGCTGCCACGTTAAGCCTGGAGACAGAAAGGGAAGGACTGGTGTCATTAGAGGTTGGGGCTGTCCAGCAAGAGGTAGAAGTATGGCAAGAGCTGCTCACTGGGAGAGGACCCACAGAGGGAGGGTGGAGCTACACAGAAAACATCATCAGAGACAGAGAATGAGGGCAAAGAAATACCCAGGCTCCTCCCTCCCTCTCACATTCCAATCTTCCTGCGGAGCATTCTACTGGTTGTACTATTTGAAAGCCAGAGAGCAAAGGCACCTAGGAAACACAGTTCCTTGCACTACAGAGAACATCAGGGACAGGAAGGAGTGGAGCTGAGGTCAAACCAGCAGATCAGCTCAGATGAGAAATGCCAGGAGGGCAGGAGGCACTTGAGGACCTTGACTGTCCTGCACAGTTAACCAAGGAGGCCATCTGAAGCCAGCTTCCCCATCTGGACTCGGCTTCCTCACAGGCAAGGACTGTCTTGGCTGTGAACTGCATCATACACTGCACTACCCACTGGAATCATGATTTGGAGTTTATAGGATTCTGAAAGTCTGAGAAATGGACATCTGGCCATGTAGTCCAATCCCCCAACATGTAAGTTGCCTGGGTGATCCTCCAGAATATTGTACTACCAGACTTTGCTGAAACTCTACTATTGACAGAAAACTCATGATGTGGAAGGGTAATGTCACCCCCAACCCATTGCCCAGAAGTCTCAAGCACCCAGTGGACACTCTAGAAGCATCCCTTGACCAGACCTATGGGGATCAGGAGCACATGCTTTGGGGTATCAAAGTCTGTTGCCAGCCGGGCTTGGGGAAACCCACTCCTAGGGTCCTAGAACTTTCCACCTTCAAGGCCACTTCCAGATCCACACAGAACCTTTTTGTTGTTTTTTGAACAGTATCATAAGAGGCAAAAGCATTCCTATCTCACAGACTCAACCCAGAGAACCTCTTTGCCCTGGTTGTTGCTGAAGTCTTGATGGAACTACATTCTGCCAAGAAAGAAAGGTCTTTCCCCTTTCTTTGAGGCTCCATTCCCACCTCGCCCGGGCCACGGGGTGATCTCCCTCCCCTACCCTCTGTTTTCTTAAAGCACTTATTGCCTGGGCCAGTCAGAAGATATTGATCAACCAGCGAGTACACTCAGTCATCTTTTTATGACCTGTCTTCTCAGCTGGACCATCCATCTTCCCCAGGCAGGGGCTGTGTCACTGGATTTCCCAGTGCCCCCAGACAGCCCAGTGCACAGAGAGTGTCTACACAGCATCCTTAAAGGGGAAGATAACTCAGATTCCCAAGAATCTGAGTCTGGGGTGAGGCAGGAATAACATATCCTATCAATGTTTAGTGATTTTTATATCCATTACTTCATTTAATTCTTCACAAGCTAGGAGTCATGATTTCCAAGTCAGAGAGGAAGGAGTGGAGGTTAAGTGACTTTGTCCAAAGTCACACAATCACTGGTGGGCTGAGGTTCACACCTATGTGTTCTTCCAAGGCAAATAAAAAGCTCCTTCCCTTTCAGAGATCCCATGTCTTGCTTCTCTTTCATGAAATGGGTTGATCTAATAAAATAATTAAATGATAAAAGACTTTCTAAATATCAGGTCCTAGAGCAGTGTCTGTCACAGACTAAGTGCTATGAAAAGAACGCCCACTACCGTCTCCATCGCCACGGAGCCTATTTCAAAAAGTCACCCCACCATAACACGAGTAGTAAGAAAACTTCACCACCAAAGTAGAAGATGGAAAACACATACATTTCATTCAAACTGGGGAAATTATATGATTTATGACATATGAAGACCTCTTATGATTCTCAGAAGTCTACCCAAAGCCCTGACCACCCCTGTACCAGGCAACCACCACCACTTTCTTCAGAGCTAGGCTGAATCTCCCTTCTGACTTCATTGGCGAATGCCTTCAGTGTATAAAACACAGTACTTTCTCATCGATGCACAGCCTTCTGAGCCAGAAGATCTGTTGTATGGAGGGAAATTAAAGGCTTAAAAGTACAAGTAACATGTGCATGGTCACGTGTTTGAATGCAATTTTCAAGCCCTTTCATGTTAGTTTTATCCCTTCTTTGTGGGGCTCAGTGTGAGGCCATGAAACTATGGGCATCAAAAATGTTCTTTTGGCCCAGCATACAAAAATTAATATTCCAGCCACCAATTCACTGTTAGGCCCAAGGTCTATGGACAAGTATAACAGGTCAGCAGCTACCAACCTCAGCTAAGATATGAGATGAAGAGGAAGCGTTGTGGCCAGAATGCCATGTCAACCCTCCCACAGGAGTTCTGTAAGACTCTCCAAAGCAGCTGTGTGCCCTCAGCTGTCACATCCACTGCCACCTTTCTCTAGTTTTAACTCAGTGCTGCCACAACGGACTCATCAACTCTCATAGCCTTTGACCTTGTAATTCCACTTTGGGGAACAGATTCTATAAATATTGTACAAAAGGGGGAGAAGGTCTCAGGCACAAAGATGTCCACTGCATTATTTATGATACAAATTTGAAAACAACCAATATCACGATGACACAAACACCTCCTTACAAAGCCATTAGAACGGATGCTCAGGCATGGTGGAGAGCTATGTGAAAAATATGCACTAAACTGAAGTGACAAGAACAGAATCAAAACTACATCTACAACTTTATACAGAGTTTATATAAACAAACATTACATGCACATATATAGTATCCCCAAAGTATTTGTCCTGGAAGGCTCAAAATCAGATGACTATTACTTTTGAGGAAAAACTCATTATACTTTAAAATGTTCATGCCGTATACCTATAAAGACAGGTATTGGGACAAAATCATTTCCTGGGGTTCCAGTCAACTCCAGATTGAAGATGTGACTCTACAAAGACCTGCACTTACCATCAGTCCTCAGGACGGGCCTGGGTATACATCTATCCAGTGGGAGGTTCAACACCCAGGGCATTCAAGCTCCACCTGGGAGCTGAACAAGATGACCCAGAGCACCTTCAAGCACTGAGATTTTCTCCTTCTATGAGGCTCTTGGGGGAAGTAATCTTTAAGCCTATTGCCTTTTTAATACAGTAGACCCTGGGAGTGGAGTTTTTCTATTGCATGTAGTTGCAGCCACAATAGATATATGACAGCAAGTATGTATTAAGATACTATTAAGTGCCAGCAACTCTAAAAGGCTCATTAAATGTGCTTGATCTCTTCCAACATCCTCATTAACTAGGGATTATTCATCTACTTTGCAACAGGGGAAACTGATGTCCTGAGACGTGACTTGCTGTTTTAGGAGTGGAGGTCAATTGAGAATGTTTGTAGGTGAGCAGTCTGACTGCACAGCACAGTCTGGAATGTAATGTGGGGTCAAGAACTTCAGTGAACCATTCATTTTTATCCTCACCACTGAACTGTATAGTGAAGAACACTATTGCCACTTTCCTGAGACTTCTCAGAGTTCCCAAAACTACTGCGATTTTTTTTTTTTTTTTGAGTTGGAGTCTCCCTCTGTCGCCCAGGCTGGAGGGCAGTGGCATGCTCCCGGCCACCGCAGCCTCAACCCGTTGGGCTCCGGAGATCCTTCCGCCTCAGCCTTCCAAGTAGCTGGAACTACAGGCGAGCGCTACCACGCCCGGCTAATTTTTTGATTTATTGTAGAGATGAGGTCTCACCAAGTTGCCCAGGCGGGTCTCGAACCCGCGGGCTCAGGCAATCCACTCACCTCAGCCTCCCAAAGGCGCGGGATTACAGGCTAAGCCACCGAGCCCAGCTTATTGTGATTTCATAGATTTAAAAAACACCGTGGCTCAGAGAGGTAAAGATACTTGTTTAAAATCACACAGTCAGTAAGCAACAGGGCCGTATTTGGACCCAAGCTTGTCTGGCTCCTGAAGCCCATTCATTCAACCATCATGCCATCCCCAACTCCCCCAAGGAAAGGAAATGACATAGCTACAAGGAGTCAGATTGTGCCCCAATATAAGGAAACACATTCAGAGTTAGTAGTCCTGCAGTGGTGAGCTCCCCATGAGAGGCTGTCATCAGAGTGTGAATGGCCACCTGGTGAAAAAAAAAAAAATCAGTAGCTGTGAGCAAAAGGATGGATTAGCTACCCAGTGTGCAGGGAAGGTGCAGAAAAGGAGGTGGTATGTGTTCCTTGCGAGGATATTCCAGTTCTGGATCCCTCTGGAAGATCGCAGCCTTTCGCTTCTTCAGATCAGCCCTAACTATCCAACTCTGTCCTCCATATTTAAGGGCCACCGTCTTTCACTGAAATGCTGTGGACCAAATATTTCATTTCCTTTATTCCCTTCTTCCTGGCTTCACAAGTGCAGTAAAAAGTTAATGAATCTATAAATTGCTCACTGGCTTAAAAAAAGAAAAAACAGTTAATGGAAATTTTAATGAAACGCCCCGTCTACATAACTGATGGCAAACCCAGGGCCAGAATACCTGGCACCGAATGGCCCAAATGGAGTTGGAGTGCCACAAGAGCTTCAAGGCAGTTACCAAAGGAAAGCAGGCGCCAAGTACACCGACATCTGAAAGGCGATCAAGTCTCCACCCCACGTTTCAGAGTGGCGACTTGAGTTCCAGGGAAATGGTGTCAGTGCGCAGGAAGGGATGCATGCCCCTGAGGCATGAGGCCAAAGTTTGGGGTGTGCCTCCAAAACAGGAAAAGTCACAATCATCAAAAAGCCACCATAGGCCCAAGAGGCCCATCAGCACACAACTGCCTGAGTTCCCCTCCTCTGGTAACGCGAGAGCTGACGGGAAGGGGTAGGAGTATTTTGGAAAAAGTGCCCTCGGTACAAGCTCCCTATATTCAGAAATACTGCTTTGATGTCTATTCTATGACAAACACCGAGCTAGAACATTAACAGACCTTATTTCTGATATGCCCCCTACAATGTGGAAAGGTAAACATGAATACCCTCAGCTTTAATCTGGTGAGGAAAGGGAGGCTCAGAGAGGTTAAGCAGCCATCCCAAAGTCACACAACTAGTTCATCCCCATCATGTTAGGTGGTTACTCATGAAAAACCGCCTAGACTTTTTGAAAAGCCCCCTAACAGACCTTCCAGCCTCCATTCAAGCCCCTCTCATCCAACAACCTCCACTTGTAGCCTGTTTGGTCCTTGAAAGACACAAGTCTGACCCTGCTGTTCTTCTGCTTAAACTTTTACTTCATCAACCCTCCTCCTCCTCCCCTCCCCCTCCTCTGTGATGTGGCCTCTGTTCTTCTCCAGCCTCGGCTCCCACCACAATCATCCTCACACTGGATGGTCCAGCCATACCAGGGCTCTTGGACCTTCCTGCACTCGGCGCTTGGCTAACTCTCCTCCACATCTCTCAAGCCTCACCCCAGGCATCCCTTCCACCAGGAAATCTCTTAGATATCCCCACTCTGCCCTATGCCACCTCCTCACACAAACTGCTGCCCAAGGCAGGGTTGCATCCCATCTGACATATGCTCTTCCCGGTGGTTCCACTATTGAATGACTAACCTATCTTCTTCCCCAGGCCGAGGGCAGCCTGGAGGCAAGGACCAAAGTGTGTTCACCCAGCCCAAAGAAGAGACTCAGAAAACACAGAGGATGGGCACATGGCAGGAGATGTCTCCCTACAGCATTCTTGTCACACAACCCTGGGACCAGGTCCAGCTGTACTCAGCCTCCCTGAGAGAGAAGCACACAGATCATCAACTCATGGTTGGGGACGGCAGAGCGCTAGCAAGAGAGGGAAGAAATAGCATTTCCTCTAACACCTGCAGCCTCCTCTAATAGGGTCAAGTGGTTGAGAGAGAGAGTCAGAGACAGTGTGAGACAGAGCCAGAAAGCCACAGAAGGACAGGAATGGGGGGTGTCCACCAGCACATGCTCAGTGGAGGAGAGACAGATGTAAGGCTGTCCTCATGGTGTTCTGGGCCAAAGACAACCTATGCAGTTGCAGACACCAGCCCGCCAGCAACCAGGGCTCTCAAAGAAACACACAGGGACAAGAAATACCTGGAAATTACAATCGCTGCTTTTAGTTTCCAGAGATTTTGAAGCCTTTCTCTTTGTTTTTCTCCTAAACCAGTTACAATTAGCATTGAGGGATATAATTACGTTGTTAGTCTAATTGCCTGTTTGAAACAGGATCTACGGGGGTTTAATGGAAGATTTGAGGGGGGCAGATAAAATAAAAAGTCAGGATAATCATGGTAGAGCTATGTACTGTGACTTTCTTCCCAGGTAGAGACGAGACCTGAACTGCACCAGGGGCCAGGGAATTGCCTCTCGTGCCAACTCCCTTGCCTGGCTGGGCGGGGAACGGCGCTACCAGGCGGCGCGACTTTGCTGGAAATTGATTTTGGAGATGCTGACCTAATTAATCAGGGAACGATCCTAGAAAGGCCCTCAGATTTGGAGCCTTCGCACTATTATTGGCAGTGACACACTTACACATCGGCGGGCAGTATTTTCCCAGGCGAAGTCAGTGTGATGGTGGCTGACGGAGCTGGGCCATGTGGGGGCAGAGACCTGCCCTTCACTACAGGAGGGGAGAGGAGGGCAAAAATCAGAGGGAGGCAGCTCTGAGCTGGGGATAAAGAGGAACATTCTCCCCATGGAAAGAGTCTGACTGAGAAATAGTAAGTACCTTGGCAGCAGAGGCATTCAAGTTAGATGACCCTGTGGTGGGGACACGGAGGAATCAGCCATGAGGAAGAACCAAATGCTTCCAAGGGACTGTAAAAAGGACTCCTGTCTCCAGACCATAGAGAGGAAAAGGGGTATGGAGGGTATGTGAGGACAGAAAGATTCTCTTTGAAGCAGAGGACCATCCCTGCCACAATCAACCTTGAGCTGTAGGACTTGCCCGTGAAGACGGAGCCCTCAATGGCAGGCTGCAATGGAAACATTCCCTCTGATTCTATTTTTCCAACTGCACACAGCAGTTTGTAAAGCCAGCAGCTAGCTCCACTGAGAGAAGGGAAGCTCCAACGCAGAGGTCCAAGCCAGGGCAATCTCATGAACAATGATGACCACCACCATGATCGTCTCACTGCTCTATCACCACTTTACCAATCACAACATCCAGATGGTGGCCAGCTTTATCCCTGCCACTTAGAGGGTGAGAAAACAGGCAGAGATCAAGCGCCCACTGTCCTTGAGTCTCCCCTCTTGGGGAGAAGGAGAACAGATGATATCATAGTGAGCTCGCAGTTTCAAAAAACTTGCAGAAAAGCAGGAAGTGTCCCTACCAGGCTGGTAAGTGCAGAGCCAACACCATCAACAGATCTGACCCTGGGTACACAACTCATCCACCTCAGCCTTCTCCCTGTCATTACTGGCACTCCCTTCTGTAACCACCACGATGGTGTCAGGACTCTCACCTGCTCCCCCAGCACAGCTGGCTCCTATCACAACAGCGGTGGGTCCCAAAATGACTGGATGAAGCCAAAAATGGCTAGATGAAGGAAGGCACAGAACAGGCACTTAATGGGCAACTACCAGGTGGGTCTGGTAAAATAACATAAGACCTTTTAATCCACGAAGTTCTGATCAAAAATATCTCAGCTTGAGAGGGCCTCCAGAATCTTCTAAAACCTTCTACCTCCCATGGCGACAGGTCTCCTCTGATTCCTTCCCTGGTTCAACTATTGCAGAGCTATGAGGCACTGGCCCTCAGCCATTCTCCTTCAGGTCCAGACATACTCCACAGAAAAGTGCCATGATCTGGTTTTCCAGGCGAAGATCGTCACCCAAGCACACGCAGTGGGAAAGGCTGTCTCTGCTTTCATTCCCCACCCTGCCTTCTGATGAGCTTGTACCTATAAGCAGAACTGTCATATTCCAAATCTCAGGGCTGTCGGGGAGAAATCAGCTCTGCTGGGTTTTCTGCACTTTCCCCACCCAGGGTTGACAATGGCAATGGAGTGTGCTTGAGGCCCTCAGTACAAAGGGAGTGAAAATTCCACCGCTCCATTTATGAGGTCGCACTGCATGTATGACCCAGAGCAGAAAGACTCATTGAAATCCAATAAAGATGAAGGGCGGGGGAGGCTGCACTGCTCCTGGAGAGGCCAACAACATCTCCTTCCACGCCATCGGCCCAGCTCTGCCATTGACTTGGGGGGGAGGGGCAAGCTGCCATTCTGACGCCCTTTGTCAAGAGCGGCAAGATGGTAACCAAAGAGCTGGCCTGGACCTCCTCTCTCCCTCCCATTCTTCCAAGCCTGCAACTGAAAGCACTGCAAAGTCTGAGGCAGCTGTGGTTTCCCTGGACAGAGTAAAAATTGTATTTATCATAAAACATAACAACAGCTACGGCGCTTGCTTTTCTAGTTGAGACTATTATTGAGTGCTTTCACATTCTAAAAGGCCTGGAGACCTCAAACCTGCTCGGAAGCTTCCATGTAGGAGCCGGTTCAGCCTTGGGACACAGACAGCCCAGTCCCAAGGGGCCTCCCGGAAGCCTAACTCTGAGCATGGTGTGTTACAGGCCAGAACTTTCAATTCAGTTCAGTTCAACAGTCAGTTAACAATCCAAGAAGGTATGGGGCTGTGGGAATTGGAAGGTTCTAGTAGGGGTCTGTATGTCAAGCCCGGTGCTGGATTTTGGGGATTTAAGTGATAACAAGATGGACACTCCAAGGATCTTGCTATCCGGGAGGACCTGGATAGGTAGCACATGTCATGAGTATGTACTACAATGATTTACCCCATCACTGTGTGTTTGGCAGCATACTAAGTACTTTATACACATCACCTCCTCTAATCTTGAGAGTTATGCTATGGAGTAGGTATTCTATATCCTAATTGTCCAGATGAGGAAACCAGGAATTACTGAGATAAAGTGTCTTGCTCAAATGGAGGGACCCAGGTTCGAATCCTGCTGTATCTGATTCTAAAATCCCCTGGACAACCCCAACCAACCAGTGGAAAAGGATTCACTAAAAAGCCCCAGATAGAGTCCTTGTCAAGAGAGCCAAATGAGCACAAGACTGCATCCCTGTTTCATTCTGCAAACCTTCCTACCCCTCCTCTGCAGCAGGCACTGTGCGTGGTGATTTCCACCAGTGGTGGTGCTAGATAACAATGGGCCTCCACGCAGAAGGGGAGGGGGAGATGGCATCTGTGGAATCCTCAAAACAGAACAAGGGCTTAAGAACCAGAGGCAGTTATAAGGAGGCTGCCACCAGCTCCTCAGGAGGCAGCCCTCCTGGAACCACCCAGACACAATGAGCCACTGGAAGATGTGGGTAAGCCAAACACTGTGAACAGACAAGCACCTTCGGAACTCTGAAGAGGAAGCAGCATCCGGAGAGGGTGGGCAGAATAACCAGTCACCGCCTCCCTTGCAGCTCTGCGAGGACCGATGAGTCCAAGAGCATGAACTATCTAGTCTGCCCACTACCATTTGCAGGGCATAACATGCACTCTCCCATCCACACCCCTGCCCCTCTTGGAGATGAGGAAGCTGAAGCCGCAGATACTCGTTCCTCGGCAGTGATGCTGATTAACATCCCAGCGTGCCCCCCACCTTGTGCTGGTAATTACACACTGGGTCAGGGCTGAGTCCCTCCCTCTAGGTACAGTGTCTGCCATCAGGGGAGTGAAGGTGGGATGTCTAGAAGGAGTGAAGGGCTGCCTGTCTCTGTGAACTCACAAGAAGTCCCAGGACTCCCCATTTCCTTGGAAAACAGTTTCTAAACCTGTCACCAATAAATTGCCTGAATCTTTTCTTTTCTTTTTTTTGAAGGCTTCTCCCACTTCACTAATTGCATTCACTACCTTTTTCTCCATAAATTTAATTAACTTGCTATGTGACCTTGGGTTAGGCAAGCCACCGCCCCTCTTCAAACTCAGTTTCCCTCTCTGTAAAATGAGAGTGGGGTTATAATCTCTTGGAGCCCCGTCAGCTCGAACATCCCAGGATTCCATGACGGGGCTAAGCCCGTGACCTTGATATTTCTGGCTGCTTTAGTCGGGAGTTCTGCAGAGCCAAGACCATCCCAGTCTGAACAGCCCTCGGGCCCGACAGTGGCACTAGCTCTCAAGGCCTCACATTATCCTAGAAGAAAAGGCAGGACAACCTAACTTGGCTAGATCCTCTTGCCCCAATGGATCCTCAAAGCTCAAATTTGCCTCCAGCCTTTCAGCAGAGCCGCCAGTCCCTGGGAGCAGGAGAGACTCTAGATCAGGGGCTGGATCGAGAGCATAAGCGTGAGGCTGAAATTGTAATAATAATAACTGACATTTATATCACGCCTTTCATCCCCAAATCCCAAATTAATTAACTTTTTACGAGACATTTTTAAACTAGTGCCATTTAATAAAATTCTATTAGGAGAAGTCTTTTTCCCCCCCAGCCCTATATTTTTATTAACAGCCACCAAAAATATAATTTACAGGCAACCCAAAGCCAGTCAAGAGGAGAGACAGGGAGAAGCCGACTGCCAACGACAAAGCAGGAGGTCCAGCCCTGACCATGGGGGCTGACGCAGTGACCTCCCTGTTAGGGGTCTGGGTCATGGGGGGGTAGGGGAGCCGCGTCCCATGGGCCTGGGTTATGCCACAAGACTGAATCTTACCCAGCATCCTTCATCCCATATTTATTGATCATCTATTTCCTGCCGCCACTACATAAGCAACTGCAGAAAAAATGAGCAAACAATGCAGTCATGGCCCCTGCCTTCCTGGAGTACACATTCTAATGGGGCAGAGAAATGCTAAGTGACCATCTCACTGATAACTAGATAATTATCACTGTGATAGGTGATGAGAAGGACCTATCCGTCCATGACCACAACAAGCAGGGAAACATCATCTAGTCTGGAGTTGGAGGCAGGGAGATGATGAAAGGCCTCCCTGAAAAACGGTATGGTCTAAACAAAGCAAAAGGAGTCCATGAATGAAGGGAGAAATCCAGGCAATGGGAACAGCATGTGTGATGGCTCAGAGGCTGGCAGGTGTTGGGCACGTTTGAGCAAGGAAGAAAAGGCCAGTCTGGCAGGACAGAGGGAGGAGGGATGTGGGATGGGACTGGAAGGGGACGGAGCTTGCAGAATTTCATCCTGAGGAGAATGGACAGCTGACCAAGGCTTGAGCAGGGGAAAAGTGTGATCAAACACATCCTATTAATTTACTGGTTCATAGGTGGCCTGTATGTTGTCTTACATCTGTGGAATATCACTCTTTTATGTGCCTCTGTCTAATATGGTTGTCACTAGCCCCCTGTAGCTACTACACATGTGATGAAACATGGTTAACCCAAACTGAGATGGCCTGCCATGAGGAAAACACACACCAATTTCAAAGACTTCGTACAAAATGTAAATATGCAATATCTTGATAAGAATTTTTATTATGATTACATGTTAAAAGGATAACATTTTGGAGATAATGGATTCCATAAAATATTATTAAAATTAATTTTACTTTTTTTTTAAAGATAGGGTCTTTCGCTCTGTTGTCCAGGTTGAATTATAGCAGTGTCATACAGGCCAGCCTCCATCAAACTCCTGGCCTCAAGCAATCCTCCTGCATAAGCCTCCTGAGTAGCTGGGACTACAGGCATGCACCAACACACCTGACTAATGTTTTAGTTTTTGTAGAGACAGGGTCTGGATTAGCTGTGCAGGCTGGTCTTAAACTCCTAGCTTCAAGCGTTCCTCCCACCTCAGCCTCCCAAAGTGCTAGGATTACAGGTGTGAGCCACCACGCCCAGCCTCTTTTTTCTTTTTTAACATGGCTAGTAGAAAATGTAAGGTTATACAGGTGACTTGTATGATGTTTCTATTGGACAGCTCCGAGTTACATATTTAAGAAAAAATAATTTTAAATAAAAGATTTATTCCTGTACTCCAAGAGAAAGACAAATATACGCTGACAAGTGAAGCAGAAAAGTCTACACCAGGGACCAGTTTAAGTCCTCGAGAGTATTTATCTACCCCTCTCCCCTGTCTTCAATACAGCAGAAGAGGAGGATGGAAAGGGGAGATGTTCCATATAGGACCAGCCTGTGTGAGGCAGAGGTGTGGCACCAGCAGGGGAGAAGAGAGAACAAAGGTTCTAGGAGGCAATTCAGTCTCAACTACCAACATCACATTCCCCGTCCAGATTCAGTAAGGGAGTAAAGGCACCACAAAGAGAAAATCTAAAACCCTCAACTTCATCTGACTCCTACTTTCTGACTCACAGGTCAGGGGAAGACCCAAGCTCCCTGAAGCCACACACATGCCACTTTAGCACTTGAAGGTCAAGCCCTCTGCCCTTCTTCCCAACACTGGTGAAGGGAAGGCTATACAGGGCACAGCCCAGGCCAGGTTGAGGGGTGAAGGGGGTTGAGTTCCTCTCATCACGAGATCTCTCCAGTCCCCAAATAGGCTTTACGCACTAGTGGCCTGGAGTGGCCTTTGGGGCTTGTTTATATTATCTTATTTTCCCCCCAATTAGTTGTCCTGATTTGAAATTTCAGTGTTACATAAAACTCTCAATGTAGAGCTCCTCTTCAAAAGAAAACCAGAAGACCTAGCCACACTGGGCCTGTGAACTGCTGTGGTAACAATCAGCTGTGGCTGAGTGGCAAATGCTCCCCTGAGGATGCAGGGCTCCCCAGCCCACAGCACATGGGTCTGTGTCCTGCCCAGATACTCCCTCACTGTGCTTCTGGACAGGTAGTTGCTAAGTATAACACAAGTGCTTCTGAGCCTCTGCAACGCAGTCATTGCTGCCCAGAACACCCTTCCCTCTCTGGTCGAAGAACAAGCTCCTCCTCACCCAACACCATCCTCCCAGTTGCAAGCTTCCCTGACTTGGGCTGGGAGGAGAGTTCCCACTCACACACTACTGCAGTGATATGATCCCATGCCTGCTCTGAACAACGTGAGGGCAGGGATAGCATCCTGCTTGTGTCACCAGTGCCAGACAGAGAAGAGATGCTTAAAAATGATTGCTTTGTGAACCATGCCAAGAGGAGGGAAGACATGTTGGACATCACGCCCTATGCCGTCTCCTCCCCAACAGAATCTCTTCTCTTCCTGGCAATGGTTCCAGATGCACCTGGGAGAATTGCCAACTTGATGGGCCCTACCTAAACACCCCTCTAAATAAACTACACTTTTGTCAATTACCCTAGAGGCTAAAAGAAAAATCATTAGAAGTTGAAAATTATATGGCATTTGGGGTGACTCTGAACCCACATAACCATCTAAATAGCTCTTTCTGTAGAGCAAACAAGAATTTCTTGATTGCCCTTTTTGAAGTTGCCAGAGTCCTGTCTTGTTGCTATTAAAATGCAGTTTCACAATGGTTCTAAACCAGTTCTTCTTGTTCACCTGAAAGAGCTGACTGTCATCCAACCACCAATAAAATCTTTCATAAAATGGCAAATGCAAGAGAGACTTGCCTGGTGAAGGACAACACAGTCATTTCACCAAGCAGGAAAATTTAGGACTGATTCATCTTCTGTTCCATGAGCATTTCCTGAGCACCTACTCCATGCAGGATGGAGACGCATGCAGTAGCCAGAGATACAGAGGACACTGGAGGACATGGTAGACACAGGTCAAGCATAGGCACATTTAAATTTTAATTGATTCTATCACAACGGCTCAGGTAGACAAGCCTGTAGATCATTATGGAAAAGTAAAAGATTCTTCCAACCCCGCATCCTATCTTCAACAAAGTCACACTAACCAGGAAGACCAAATACAATGGAAAAAAGAAGAGAGCAGAGGGGAGGGAAGGGGAGACTTAAGACTAGGGAACAAGAAATTATGTCCCATCAAGCCACTCCTCTGTGTGAAATTAAAAAAAGGAGAACTATTATCTAAAAACCTATCAAGCTCCATCATCTTCAGTGGGGAGACTGAGACTGAGACTTAGAGAAGGCCTTATCTTGTCCACCCCAAAAGTCTGCTCACAAGCCCACTCCTTCCTCCATCTCTGATACCCCTAAGGAAATTACAGAAAGAAAAGTTCCAGTTATTGACTACTGACTCCATGTCAGACACTGTCCTAAATTTTTTGTTAGCTGTGTCCTATTTCACCTCCCAACAGCACTATGTGGTAGGAGCTATTCTCATCCGCCTTTTCCAGATGAGGAAAGTGAGGCTGGAGAGGGCTGAGCAGCTGTCCAGCTGCACTTGGCATCTGAGCAGTCTGGCTGCCAGGGCCTCACGCCCTAGAACTCAACTGTAAACCAACTCATCATGCAAGTAAGAGAAAAAAATGATAACTTCCTCAGATATACAAAGACTCGGATGCCACCCTGGCACACCTTTCCTTAAAAACATGAAGGAAAATGAACCCAAGAAGGAAGACATCAGACCGAATTTTTGAAAGAAAGTAACACAACAAAACAGAAATAAACCTAAACAGTGGCGAGAAATACAGCTGTGAAACTCAAGGAGGATCTTACAAAATTCCCAAAAACATAATGCAGGAGGAAAAAAAGGGAGGGCGGGGTTTAAAGCTGGAAATAAAATTCCATATTATATTAACCAAGAATAGATTATAGAAGGATGAGAAAGATATAAGTGCATTTAGAGGTCAAATATTTGTGTTTAGGGAATCCCTTTAGGGGACTCAGAGATTTATTCTTACCCACATTTAAATATGTTTCTTAAACATTTAAGTAGAAGTAAGAAATGAGAAATAAGATTATGACTTCCAAGTCAACAAATTCAAGGGGCAGTGGAGGAGACAGGCAGACGAGTGGAAGAAAAAAGAGAAGTAAAGAAATGAGAGGAATAAAGAAAACTTTGGCAACCCAATGGTAAGCTGGAAAAAAAATCATGGAAAAACAAAATCAACATAAGGTGGCAGGAAGAAGTGGAAAACCTCATAAGCAATCACAACAAATATAAATGGTGTATAAATTCTTCTGTAGAAAAAGAAGATATCACAAATAGGGGGAACAAGTAGTCCAGGAGCTAAAACAGAAAAAGAAAGAAAGGCTAAAATAGAAGAAATAACAGTAAAATAACATGTTAACAAGGAAAGCTGGATGAAGGAGACATGGCAATACAACTGGCTTTGTATTTGCAACTACTTGTCAATCTTACACCAAGTAAATATCAATACAAAGCAGAAATGGTAACAAACTTCAAGGCAAAAAATATATATATAAAGAATGAAAACTTTTTTTAATTGATATAAAATCAAGTATCAAAAGGATATACAGTAGTGAATTTTTACAAATACATAAAATATACAGAGCAAAAATTGTTGGAAAAAAAACTAGGAGAAATGGGGGAAAAAAATCAGTTACAGCAGGAGCCCTCAGCATATTTTCCAGAAATGGACAGATCATGAGGGTAAAAAAAAAAAATACAAGACACACAAGGATAAAAAAACACCAGACAATAAAAGGCTTGAAAACCAGTTAACCAGTTCTATATATTTTATATGTACTTATAAAACAATACAGATCTTCCCAAAAATCCATGGAACAATTACAAACTGATCATGTCATAGGCCACAAAGAAGCCCTCAATGATTTTTTTAAATTAGAAATTTTATAGGCCACATTCTCTAACCACGAAGCAATAAAACCAAAAATTAAACAAAAAAAGAGCCACAAAATGTTTAACCGCTTGGAAATGTAACCTAAAGGTTATTTAGAAGAATATTTTTTTAAGAAATTAAAACAAAGTACAGACTATTTAAAAATGAACAATGAAAGCACTATATAGCAAAATCCATGGGACATATCCCAAGTTGTCACTCAAAAAAGAAATAAGAAGAATAAAATACAAATAAACCAAAAGAAAATAGAAAATGAACAAAAATAAGCAGTAGTTTAAGAAACAGAAAATGAAATACTTGATGATAAAAGTAAGAGCATGTTCTTTAAAATTACTAGTAAGATGGCTAACTCCATGTCTTCCATGTGTCTGGCTAAAAAAATACAAAATAAATTTAAAATATTAAGAAATGAAAAAGTGGCTATAACTATAGAATTAGAGAAAGGAAAGAGGGAGAGAGGGAAGAAGAAAGGAAGACTTTCTATTATTAATATATATTTTTAATGCTCATGAAATAGACCGTTTTCTAAATAATACAAATTCCCAAAATTGACTCAAGAGAAAATAGAAAACTAGGTTAATAATCAGAGGGAAAAAATTGGATTATTAAAATACTGGGAGTATTCAAATAACTTTGCTGGCAAATTCTAAAAAATCCTTAATAAACAGATTATATCTATGTTTTCTAAATAGTGGGGGTAGGTTGAGGAGGTAAACGTTCCAATTCTTGCTACAAAGCCAACATAATTCTCATTAAAATGAGGCAAAAATAATTTGAATGAGAAAATTACCGATAAATCTTACATAAATACAGACCCAAAATGCCAACATAAATGTTAGCAAATAAAATATGGCGCTAAATTACAAAAGTAATACAACTCCAAATGACGTCATCCTTGGTCTTCCGGAACAGACCAAAAAAAAAAGTCTAGCAATATAATCCATTAGGAATTTCTTTAAACCTCCTTAAAGAGTATTTCTCAGAACTTCCCTCAAATACTTAACGATTATACCAGAACTACTCTAATTCAAGTCAGGAATAATTAAGAATGCCCAATATCACTACCATCCTATTTAAAATCATTCTGAAGATTTTAGCCAATTTGAAGACAAGAGACAAGAAACATAAATATTGGGAAGGGAGAAACAAACCTGCCATTAATTACAGATACAACTGTCTACATAAAAATGGAAGAGAATCAACTGAAAAACTATTGGATCAAAAGAGAATTTAGCAAAGTAGCCAGATGAGATTAAACATCCACAAGTCAATGGCTTTCCTACATACCAACAATAATCAAATAGAATATACAATGAAAGGAAGACTCCCATCCTATGAGTAACATAAGCTATAACATAGCAATAAGCAAACCTATGAAGAAATATGCATGAAACTTTCCTAAAAATCAAAGACCTGAATGATGAAGATACACATTGCTGCATGGAAAGACTTAGTATCATAAATGTGTCAGTTCTCTCAAAATTCTAAATTCAATGTGATTTCAGTCAAAATCCTGACAGGATTTCCGGGAGACTTTGTGGAGCTGATATAAAGCTCATGTAGAAGAATAATCTAAAGAGTCCCTAGAACAGACTCAAAACACGTTTTAAAAGAGTAACATATGTGATCAGCAAAAAATGGTGCATAATCAGGTAAAACTGTTAGATTTAAAAGACTAAAAAGTCCAATGATAGATTCATGCACATATGAGAATTTAGAAAATTGTGCATGTGTCATTTCAAATCAATGGGAAAAGGAATAGATGATTCAGTAACTAATACAGTTCCCTGATGTGATGCACTGATATTCCTGGGAAAAAAAAAAAAGCTCAACCTGAATCTAATTACAAGGAAACATCAGACAGACTCAAACTGAGAGATATTCTACAAAATAACTGGCCTGCACTCACACAAAACATCAAGGTCATGAAAGACAAAGACTGAGGAACTCATCCAGATTAAAAGAGACTAAAGAGACAGGAAAACAATTTACCTTATAATCCAGGGTTTTCTTTTCCTATAAAAAACATGGTGAAATATGAATAAGGTCTGTAGATTTGCTAACAGTATTCTTTGATTGTTAATTTCCTGAATCTTATCATCATACTGTGGTCATATAAGTGAATGTCCTTGTTTTTAGGAAATATGTCTGCAGTATTGAGGGGCAAAGGGGCACCATGCCTGCAACGGACTCAAACAGTACAGAAAAGGAATTTATAGCAAGAGTGAGGTGGGGGAGGGGGAAGAGTGAGGAGTGAGAGAATGATAAAAGCAAATGTGGGACTAGGTTTACACTGGAGGAATGTGGGTGAAGGGTATATGGGAATTCTTTGTGCTGTTCTTACGACTCTTCTGTAAGCCTGAAATTATGTTAAAATAAGTTTTTAAAACATAAGTTACAAGACTCCTTGGGACAGTTATAGCTTCATCCTTGCATAGCATTATTATAAAACATATCTAGGAATTATAAACACCGGATTCTAGATCATTGTTACCTCTGGAGAGCAAGGAGAATGTCACTGGGGAAGGAGGTTTCAACTCTCTCCAAGAAGTTGTATGAATAAAACCAGATATGGTAAAAACAAATAAAGTGTATAAACAAACAGATAAGACACCAGGCAAAAATACAGAAAAATAAATTCCAGATGGATTAAATAGCCAAAGAAGAAAAAAATGCTAAAAATAATAAATATAGGAAATTAAATAATATTAGACTGATGAGGTATCTCAAAGCATCTTCAGAAAACAGAAAGTAAAACAACAAAATAATAATAATAACAGGTTCTCATATTATTGCCAAGTTCTGTTCTAGGCACTTTACACATATTATCTCAACCGACCCTTATAACAATCTGAAGTCACCTTCCAGACTTCAAATTCTGCACCAATTCCCACATCAAGGCAGAAGGCCCCTATGCAATTCCAACACAGCAAACCAAGGAAAATAATCTGGGAGGAGCCAGATTCTAAAAGATTCCCATTCAAACTTTCAACAAATATTTACTACTGATTAAATATATTACCTCTTTTCATTGGCACTACAGTAGGTGCTTTGCTTAGTTTATTTAATCCTCACATCACCATCAGGAGGTAGCTTTTGTGTTCCTATTTCTGAGCTGAGGAAACAAGGCTCAGATTCTGGAAGTGAGCGGCCCAGGGTTAACCCAGCAGGTCAGGCAAAGCTGGGACATGGACCCAGGCCTGTCTACCTCTGAAGCCTGGTGCCTGACAGCCAAGTTGCATTGCTTTTGGCTTCCCTGGAGAAGGATAAAGAATCCTAGCCTGTGGCATGGGACGTGGAAGTGCTCACCCATAATCCCAGAGACTCAAGAGGATGAGGCAGGATTGCTTGAGCCCGGGAGTTTGAGGTTGCAGTGAGCTAGGATCACACCAGAGTGAGACCCTGTCTCTTAAAAAATAAATTAAATTAAATTTTAAAAAAGAATACCAGTCTGTGGTTTCAGGTCACACCAGTCCCCTCTTCTGGGATAAGCACTTATCAGACCAAAGATGCTAGGAGGTCAGGCCTGATATGCTACGGCTGCAGCCATCGGGCCTCAGAGCCACCTCAGAGTAATGAGCAAGTAAGCATGAATGTAACTCATTCAACAAACATTTGCTGAACAGCTCTTATGTGCCAGGTCCTAGGAACACAGCAGAGTGTGAGAGAGAGACTTTGCCCCACTCTCAAAAAGCTTGCAGTCCAGAAAGGTTAAGTACCAGTTCCCACAACTAATGATGGAACAAGTTACGACTGACTGGGGTTGTGGTGAGAAAAGCAGAGGTAAGAAGGCTTCACAGAGGCTTGAGCGAACTGTCTGTTCACATGTCACCCGGCAAGGAACCGGGAGACACAAATCCAAGGTTTCCAATTCCAGTACTGGATCGGAGTGAAGTGACACAAAAACACTAGGGCACAGCACTAGGTGTTTCCAGGGCCAAGAAGAGAGTGGGTGGCGCTTCTGTTCCTGACAGCAGCAGTACCTACATTTTTTGGCATCAGGGACCAGTTTCATGGAAGACAATTTTTCCATGGACGGGGGGGTCATCAAGCATTAGGTTCTCATAAGGTTCGTGCAACCTAAATCCCTCACATGCACAGTTCACAATAGGGTCCACGCTCCTATGAGAACCTAAAGCCATCACTGACATGACAGAAGGCAGAGCTCCGGCTGCCCACTGCTCACCTCCTGATGTTCAGCCCAGTTCCTACCAGGCCATGGACTGGTACTGGGCGTTGGGGACTTCTGCCTGACAGTGAATAGCTCTCATCTCAATGCAACTTGGTGGATGCCTGCTCTTGGACATGCCTCTGGGCTGGCAGCTCCCACTTTAACTTCCAAAATGACACCATTCACCTTGCGAGGAGCTTGTCTTAGTGAAACTACTGTAGTCGGCCATCATGTCATCTTGGAGGAAATGTCCATTTGCACCCACAGGGGCACCAGCTAGAGAGATCACTGGGGGCTGAGGCAGTCTGAATGGCCATGGTGAGCCTCTCCTTCCAGGGCCCAGGCCATAAAGCAGCCTCCCACCAGGCCAGGGGACCCTGGCCCACACCCCCACACCAGTCGCAGGGACTCCAGCCAGGTCACCGCTGTCTTCATCATTCCTGACCAGCTGAAGGTCTTGTGGCCTTGCCTAAAATCAGGCCCTGGGTCTGCTGCTGCTCACGCCTGCGCTTCGAGAGAGCTTGTGTGAGATCCTGAGCATGACCCAGCAGTGCTGAGCCCCATTTCACTCACCATACTGCCATGGCTCCATCACAGAGCTGCCGTGGCAAATGAGCTTACAGAGCATAAAGGACTGTACAAATAGGATACCCTGGTGGCCCCCAGTCCCTCCACCCTCGGGCCACGGCCAAGCACATCCTCACGCCCAAGGTCTTCCCTGACTCCACGCGTCTCTCCGAGTCACACACAGCTCAGGAATTAATTTAATCCAGTTTGTATCATTATCTGTTTCTTCACGATGTGCCTAAAGACCAATGCTTAACCAGTAGGCCAGAATGCATGTAACCAACAGGCTGTATTCCCCTCAAAGAGCCCTGGGGAGGCTGTGTTCTCACTCCAACAATCCCATTTTGGGGAACACATTTGCAAATCTCTCTCCAGAAACAATTTTCCTCGTGTAAGGACAGTTCTGCTTTGGTGAAAAGAGCTACCAGTCTGCAGGTGCTTTCCATAAACCAAGCATGGGGCTTAAGCCCGGTCCATGTATTCTGTCCACTTACTCCTCATGATCAACAGAAGAGGTGGTGCAATTGTTATCCCCACCCTGCAGATGAGAAAGAATCACCTGCCCAATGTCAACCAGTGGGTGGCAGACTCAAGGCTGGACCTGGGGTGTCACCCTCACTGCTCCCTGCCACCTCTACAGCGTGGACCCTCAACCTCCTTCCAAATGCCCAACGCCCCCTCCACAAGGCAATACCTCCCACCCGCTCTCCTAGCAGCAGCATCATCATGCTCGTAAGTTTAGCCCCTGGCTCACTGACTTTCCCACACCATGACTTCTGTCTTCAATTTCAGCAATATGAACAACTCACATGACTCTTTGGCCAATCTCTTCTTTAATCCCCTTTCTTCCCGGTGTCTTCCTTCCCTCTGCCTTCCCTACCCACCAGCTCAACCCCCCACTTACAAATAAAATCCTAGACCTTATCCTTGATAATGACACCAACCACGTCACAATCTCAGTTTCAAGCAGCCTATCTCCAGACTTCCAGACCCTTCCACCAATCTTGGCTCGAATGGGACCTCCAACCCACCGCCCCAACTCCCCTTCTCCTGCCACAACCCTCCCCCACTGCTCTCCCTCCCCAGCAAAGACCAGGCCCATCACCCTCATCGCCCTTTGCATAATCTTTCAATCCTCAGTTCTCTCTATCCTTGGATTCCCTGGCAAACCCCCAAGCCAACTCCTTGCCTACCTCACACATAATCACTCGATCACCTCACTTTAAATTTGTGACCACAAACCTCCGCTGGGCACTCAGCACAGCCCAACAACTTCCCCCCTCAATTCACGCTCGTAGATGAGCATTTGAGATTTTCACCTTTCTCCTCAAACCTCAAACAACCTGCTCTCTGCCAACAGCCACTTTCCCCAAGAAAACAAAAGCAATCAGAAGAAACTACTCGTCTTCCTTCCACCAAATCTAACAGACTACTTCCATCTGTCCTGAAGAGTTCTTCTGCCTGCTTGTTACCCCAGCTGAACTGTATTCCTCCCAGCTCGGGCGTTAGGGCCCACTCTTTCTGGCTAACCCAAGCTCACTGAGCGACAATTTTGCCTGCTCTCCTGCAGCATGGGTTTTTCCTTCTCTATCAGATCCTTCCCACAGCATAGAAACAGCCTGTGATATCAGCACCAGGGTCGTGCCCGCCTCCCAACTCTGCTTTTGAGCAAAACTCAAAGCTCACTGGCTCCACCTCCTCAATTCCATTTTGTGGATTCCACTCTTCTCTAATGAGCCACCCCTGCCCCAGGACTCCACTGATATCATCTCCCCAAAGTCACCAGTGTTCTGTGTTGCCAAGTCCAATGGGCACTGTTCAGTCCTCATCTTAGCGGACATGGTTGATCTCACCCTTCTTGAAACTCTCTTCTCTACTTAAAGGATCCCTCTGGTTTTCCTCTCACCTCACTGGCTACTCCTCCCCTTGGCTGGTTCCTCCTCCTCTTCCCAAGTCACAGGTTCACTCTCTAGGTGAGCCATCAGGTCCCACTGTTAAATGCTGATGATTCACCAATTTAATATTCTGCCCTGACCACTGCTCGCCTCGGTGGTCCAAGGGCTTATGTGATCTCGGCACTTAGGCATCTCAGAGGCACCTTAAACTCTACCTAACGGGTCCCATTCCCCACCACATTCATACTTGCTTCTCAAAGCCCCACCCCTTCTAGCAGTGGTGCCCCCAGTCACCCAGTGCTCTGGCCAACACCCAGGCTGGGTCCGTCTCAATTCTTTTCTCCACATTCCACATCCAACCCCATAAGGCCCACTGGCTCTAATACCTAAGCTCATCTCACTTCTGATTCCACTCTCTCTCCATCACCTCCCCACTATCCTCTCCTCCAACCCTGCATCTCATCTGGGCTTCCTCGAAGTTTCCCAAATCACTCTTTTCATTTCCATTCTTTCTTCCCACAGCAGCCAGAGGATCCTCTTAAAATGTACATCAAATCCTGTCAACACCCCTACTAAAACCTTAGAAAATCCTCCAATCCCTTCCCAGTGACCTGCATGACCCTCCATGACCCGGCTACCTCTGACTACCCAGCCACATGACCTCTTTGTCTCCATCTAGCCATGCTGACCATTCTACTGTTCCTCCAATATATTGAGCTCATTCCAACCTCTGGGCCCTTGCACTCACTGTTCCCTCACCTGGTATGCTGTTCCCTGTCAATCACAAGACTTGTTTCCTCATTTTATTCAAGTCTGTTTACCAGAGTGACCTTTCCTGACTCCCAATCTCAAACAGCCCTCCACCCCATTACCTGGTCCTCACTATACCCCATTTCATTTTTCATCACTGCACTCAACAGCACCTAAATTCTATTACTCGTTTAGTTGTTTAATCTCTGTGAGGCCAGGAATCGTGTCTTATTCACTGCCATATCCCCAATGTCCATAACAATCCCTGGTCCATAGTAGACAATCTATAAATACGTGTTGAATAAATGAATTCACAAATGAATGAATCCATTGCTACACTAAATAGCCTCCCAACTGCCCAGAGAGTGGAGAACAGCACCATCCAACAGGAACAAAAAGTGCTCCACTTATGAGATTTTAAATCTTCAAGTAGCCACGTTTAAAAAAGTAAAAAGCAATAAAATTAATTTTAGCAATATATTTTTACTTAAACCAGTGTACCAAAATGTTATTTCAACATCATATCAGCATTGAAAGAACTCCTAATGAGATAGTTTCCACTCTTTCGTGCTGAGTCTTCGGAATCTGGTATGTATCTTACACTACCAGCGCATCTCAGGTGAACTAGCCATGTTTCAAGGGCTCAACAGTTGCATGCAGCTTGTGGCTACATGAGCCTGATCTGGTCACTCTGGCACCTAAACCTTTCCCCAACACCTCATCGCTCCCAGGATGAAGTGCCAGCTCCTCGGCCAGACATAAAACGTGCCCATCTCGGCTCTGGAGCCTCGTCTCTCAACACGCCCCCAGTAACACATTCACCTTCAAATCTTGTGCCACCTGTTCCCTGCCTCTGAGTCTCAGCATGTGCCATCCCTTCTGCCTCAAAGGCTCCTGTCTTATTCCCCTAAAGTCCTCCCACTCAATCGTCAACACCCCTCCTCGTGCTCCCAAACTGCCCATCTTCTGACTGCGTGTGCTTCTGGAGGGCGGGACCCTGCACCTCTGGGCTGAGCGCACAAGTGCTCCGTGGTCCCTGCTGAATTATAGACTGAAGGTGGCCCCCTTCCATCAGGCCATAACTCCCTCCCCACTTCTGCCCACTCCACCTCTCAGCCCCTCTATGACCTTGCTCACTGCACCACTCACAAAAACAGAGCCACTGTGTCTCTCTCTGGACACCTTCCCTACTTCTAAATCCAACCACTCTCCTTGAATTCTGCCCTAAGAAAATAAAATTCCATATAAATTCCACTCTTTCCCCCAGGATTCCAAATGGCGGGAATCACGAACACCCAATTTAGTGTAAAATATTTGCAGTTGTTTATCCGGCCTTTCCTTCCTTTACTTATCCCCAAACAAGGCTAACACCCAGGCAAGAGAAAGAATTTTATGTGAAAATTGATCCTGACAGACCACCACAGTCCTAAGCCCAGAAAAGCAGCAGTTCAACACCAACACCAGAGACACCGACAGCCACCACCTGTTGTCCCCAGTGGCATGGTCAGAATCTCAAGAGAACGATCAGGTCTGAGCAAGGAAGGCAAAGAATCAGAGCTCCTTTGCTTGTGGGTACCTTGTCAAATCTGGCAGGACAGAAATGTGGGTCCGTTACTGCACTCACTAACTCATTCAACAAACATTAATGAGCACTTTCTCTCCACAGGGCACCAGGCCACATGCTGGGAAACAGCCTTAAAGAAATTACACCCCTGAGTTTGTTTTCCTAAAATGACAATACTTTATTGTCCATTTAAGGACCAGCTTGTTTCTTTTGAACAAGATTTGTTTAAAAATTGGAGATCCCTGGACCTATGAAGTTCACCATCACAAAGTTCAATTCATATCCAAAATTTTAAAAGGAATTAAAGTTGCGGCATTGGGATTATGATTTAAACTAACTGTAGTCTTAAACGTATACACCTCACATAATACTTTTATGAGCAAACAAAACATGTGCACTGCTTTTCCTGACCCTAAATGACTAAGTGACATTGTATCTAAGAAAATAAGCAAACAGATAACTCTGACATATACTTGAGCTCCCCTCTAAATTCAGGGGGATACCAGAAGTAAGGCAGTTTCCCCAAGTTGACTTCAGAACTTACAGATAATGTGTAACACTAGGTCTCCTCTGCAAATAAGAATGAATAAATGAAGGCCACCAGTTTATCACACCTTGGGACCACCCTACTCCTCCCAGAACACAGGAAAGTCCACACAGGCCAGACCTGTTATCAGAGGAAATGATTTTTAAAAACAAACTCATCATGGGAGGAAAAGCCAAGATAAATATACTCTGAGTTACTGGTTATCCATACAATGTCATGTGTCTGCTATTCCCACTGTTCCTATTAGAAAGCCATTTTATGACTCAAAAGTAACAACAAAGACAAAGCTGACATCTGGAAATACTGCCATGAAACACAAACTCATCACAAGATCACTTTCTCATCTCTGGTCAAGCACCAGTTGAAGGTTGTGTTACTGTCATAATAGCACAGGGTGCTGGAAGGGATTCAGCCCTACTCCGACTAAAGAACTGGGAAAACTAAGGCCCAGAAAGCACAGCCTGAACCTGAATGCAGGACTCCCTGTCTAGCCTGGTCCTCCCATCATTCATCACAAGAGACAGGACTAAATCACAGATTGGTGATCTGTCTGGCCAGGCCAGGCAGGGCCAAGAGGGAAGGCAGCAGACCTTCTAACATGCCCAGGCTCTGGCTGTGTCCCTGCCTCCCAGCTGATTTCAGGGAACCAAATCCCCCAGCACACTCGTGAAATAAGAGAACATCAAAACCCACCAGGTGGGGACTTCCAATTTCAGCTCTGACATGTAAAGAGCTTGGAAGTCATCAGCCTCATTCTTACAATAAGAAAAAAGCTGGAAAAACTGGAAATCAAGAAGTTTTCTTAGAAAAGTGAGGTCACAGAGAAAACCACCCCAAAAACTGGAGAAACAAGCAAATGCAAAAAAAAATACAGCTTACCAGGAGCTGGAGCAGCGGGAGCTAGTAGCTGGCAAGAACACTTAAACAGTAACTGACTAGCTGTTAGAAGCCCGGTTGTGCACTAGCTTGAGAGTTAACATCTCCTGGGGGCCAGTCTTAGGGGAGCCACCACACTTTCACAGGTTTTAACTCCAGGAGCTTCAACGGGTTCTCGAGGCAGACAGCTTAGAGAATAACCCGCATGAGCTTCAGTGAGGGTGGGAAAGAACCATTTAATACACACCGGGAGAAAGGTAAACCATTTTGAAATAGCATAGTGTGCTGTTCTCCAGAGCAAAGGCCTGCCCTCAGGCAAAACTACTTCATCAGATTTATCCAGCCTCAGGAAAGGGCAATGGGACAGCTCCAGTCTCTCCAGCATTTCTGTCTCACATAAGGGGAAAAGAGGAGGCTAAGAAATGCTTCTGAAGGTCACAGCCCAGGGATGCAGACTCACTAAACCCGCCCCCCCCCCCACACACACACAATGGAGATTTAATTATAAGAGTATAGACCCCTTCCTCTCGCTAATGCCTAACCACATCAAAAAGACTCCTGTATAATAACAGTGGATTGCAAGTGAGAGAGTTACAAGACAGATTCCATTTAAGAAGGAATTTCTAGGGACGCCCAAAGACAACAGGGAAAGGGAGAAAAAAACGACAAACAGAAAATTGAACCTTCTGGCACCTATAGCTACAGCAAACATTACAGTCCAGTTCCTAGCCACATAACATAAAACTACACTAAAATCTTCATCACCTCTATTGCTATTACTATATACATTTCTGGTTTTCAACAAAAAATTACATGGTATTTTAAAAGGCAGGAAAAAAGCACAATCTGACAAGAGACAGCAGGAATCAAAACCAGTCTCAGTTATGACACAGATTTTGGAACTGTCAGACAGGTAATTTTAAAAAGCTATGATTAATATGTTAAGGGCTCCAATGTAAAAATTAGGCAACATGCAAGAACAGTTAACATAAGCAAAGAAATGAAAACTCTACAAAAGAATGAAAATAAAACACAAGAAACAAAATACATGGCAAGAGAAATAAGGAATGTTCCTGATGGGTTCCTCAGTAGTTTAGATACAGCTGGGGTGAGGGGGAATCACTGAGTTGGAAGATAGTTCAATAGAAACTACCAAAACTGAAATACAAAGAGATTTTTAAAAAACGAGATGATATAAACTTCTGGTTTCCAACCCAACATGTAAAGACCTTGGAAGTTGTCACTTCATGCCTTACAATAAGAAAAAAGCTCAACAAATTGAAACTTGACAACTTTCCTTAGATCTACCAAAAAATTGAGGTCACAGAGAAAACCACTGTCCCCAAAAGTCAAGAGGCAGGCAAATAAAGAAAATCACAGTTAACCATGAGCTGAAGCTACCAATGGAGTCAGTAACCGGTAGGAACACTTGGGGCGATTACTAGAGACTAAGCACAAACTAGCTTGAGAGACAAGATCTCCTGAGGGCTCAAGACTTCCATGAGCTTCACCAGCTTCTCAGGGTTAAGATGGGAAAAAGATCTCACAGTTCTGTTCGGCAGGGGTAGGGGCAAAGTAGCAAGTTTGAAATACATTCTATTCTATTCAACAAAGGCCTACCCTCGAGGGAAATATTTACCAGAGTCTAACCAAGGTTTTACCAGGGCCTGATGGATGACAAGGCTTTCAACGTGGGGGAAGGAAAATACCCAACTCCAGTTTCCTCTAGCCTTCCCATCTTAACCTCAGGGGTTAAAGAAAATCTGAGAAGCACTTGTAAAAAGTCACAGCCTAAGGGCAAAGGTCTCTAAAAGACTGAGAACCAATCAGGATTCTTCTAGAAAGCTTCCCCAATCCCTACCTTACCACTACAGCAACAGGGATCCTGTATAATAACTGGATCATAGTTGAAAGAACTATAAGGCTCAGACACTATTTAAGGAATCTCTAAGGAAACCCAAATACAACAGGTAAAACAAAAACCGCAGACATCAGAAGAAATTTTAGCCCCTGACACCTACAGCTACAGCAAACTGTAAACACAGCCCAACTCCTATCCAGGTAAATATAAAACCTCACATGAAAGGCTTATTTACCTAAGTTCCTTTTACTTGCTACATCATGCGTGACTTTCAACCTCACACTGAAATGTTGATTACCTCAGTACCTATTACTAGATACATCATGTCCACCTCTCAACAAAAGAAATTACAAGGCATGCTAAAAGGCAAAAAACAGTCTGAAGACACACAGCAGGCATTAGGACCAGATTCAGATATGACATCGATTCGGGGATTTAAAATAACTATAATTAATATACAACAAGCTATAATGTTCTTGAATCATGCAAGAACAGTTGGTAATATAAGCACAAATGGAAACTCTAAGGTAGAATCAAAAGGAAATGTTAAAAATAGAAACTTCCCAAGTGAAAACTGAAAAAACAAAGGGGGAAAACACACACACACACACACACACACACACACAACTAAACATCTAAGAACAGTGACAAAAGGTGTAACATACATTTAACAGTAATACAAGAAGGAAAAAGAGAAAAAGAAATGGAAGAAATACTTGAACAATGACTAAGAATTTTCCAAAATTAATGATAGATACCAAACCACAGATCCAGGAAGCTCAAAGAGCACCAAACAGGATAAAACCAAAAAAATCTACACCCCAGCATATCATACTCAAATTCCAAAAAAAATCAAAGACCAAAAGAAAATCTTCAAAGAAGCCAGAGGAGGGAAAAAGCCTTACCTATAAGAACAAGGATAAGAATTACATCAGACTTCTCTCCAGAAATCAAGCAAGCAAGAAGATAATCAAGGAAAATATTTAAAGTGCTAAAAGAAAAAACCCTCCAATCTAGAAATCTGATCCAGCAAAGTTATCCTTCTAAAGTGAAGGAGAAATAAAGAAAAACAAGTCTCAGGGAATTTGTTGCCAGAAGACCTGCCCGGCAAGAAAAATTAAAATAAGTACTTCAGAGAGAAGGAAAATAATACAAGTCAGAAACAAGGGAGAAACAGTGTTAGAGAAGAAATAAAGTAAAATAAAATCTTTTATTTTTCTCATTCTTAACGATCTAACAGATAACAGTTTGTTCAAAATAATAACATCAACAACGGATAGAATGATTAGTTTATGGACACATGAAATGAATGGCATCAATGTTATAAGCGACGAGAGGAATTGAGACTACTCTGCTGTAAAGTACCTGGCACTAACCATGAAGGGGAATGGTATTACTTGAAAGTGGACTTAGATTAATTGTAAATGCATACTGCACACTCTTAGGCAATTACAAAGCTTTTTTTAAAGAATATTTAAAAATTTTTCCCTCTCTTGGTATACTGAGAGAGAAAAAAACTGGAATCATATCAAATATTTAAAACCAAAGGAGGCAGAAAAAGTGTAGAAGACAAAAGAAACAAACAACAAGGGTAACAGATAGAAAACAGTTACAAATATTGTAGATATTCATACAACTATATACAATCACTTTAAATATGAATGGTCTACATACCAATTAAAAGGCAGAGACTATCAGTGTGTTTTAGAAAAAAGCAAGACCAAACTATATGCTGTATACAAGAAACCGAACTTAAAAATAAAAATACAGGCCGGGCTCGGTGGCTCAGCCTGTAGTCCCAAGACTCTGGGAGGCCGAGGCGAGTGGATTGCTGAGCCCGCAGGATTGAGACCAGTCTGGGCATCTTGGCAAGATCTCATCTCTACATAAATAAAAACTTAGTCGGGCGTGGTAGCATGAGCCTATAGTTCTGGCTACTTGGAAGGCCGAGGCGGAAGGATTGTGGGAGCCCAACAGGTCAGCACTGGGGAGGCTATGAGAGTGCTACTGCATTCCAGCCTGGGCGACAGAGTCAGACTCCAACTCATAAACAAACAAATAAACAAATAAATAAATAAATATAAAAATACAGATATATTTGCATTATAAGTAAGGTATATAGAAAGATATGCCATGCTAACATTAATAAAAAGAAACCTACAATAGCTATATTAATTTTAGAGTAAGAAAAATTATCAGGAATAAAGAAGGTGTTACATAATGATAAAGGGGTCAGTTCCCCCAGAAACATAAACATTACCTCATTAAACATTACTTAACCTTGAATGTGTATACACTTAGCACAGCTTCAAAATATGTGAGGCAAAAATAGAATTGCAAGGAGAAACAGACAAATCTACCATCAATATCCTCAATCAATAATTGGCAGGTCCAGCAAGCAGAAAATCAGCAAGCATGTAGTTAAACTAAACAGCACCATCAATCAACTGGATCTAATTGACGTTTAGAATATTTCATCCAACAACACCAGAGTACACATTCTTCTTGAGCACAAATGGAACATTCACAAAGATAGATCACATTTTAGGCCATAAAACATACCTCAACAAGCTTAAAAGAATAGAAACCATACAAAATATGCTCTCAGACCACAATGGAATTAAACTAGAAATCAGTAACAGAAAGATTGCTGGAAAATTCCAAGATATTTGAAGACAAAAGAACACACTTTTAAATAACACAAGAGTCAAAGCAGAAAGCTCAAGGGAAATTAAAAACTATTATGAATTAAATGAAAATGAAAATACAATTATCAAAACTTGTGGGAAGCAGCATTTCAGTGACAAGAGGGAATTTATAGCATTGAATGCATATATTTGAAAAGAAGAAAGAGCTAAGATCAATAATCTAAGCACCCACTTTCGAAAACTAGAGAAAGAAGAGCAATATAAACCTAAAGCAATCAGAAGAAATCATAAAAATTAGAGCAGAAATCAATGAAATTGGAAACAGGAAAATGAATAGAGAAAATTAATGAAACGAAAGGATGATTCTTTGAAAAAAAAATCAATAAAATTGATAAACCGCTAGTCAAGCTAACCAAGATAAACACACACACACACACACACACACACACACACACACACACACACACACAAATTACTAACATCAGAAATGGAAAAGCGGTCATCCCTATTAATCCTATGGACATTAAAAGGACAATAAAGGAATGTCTTAAGCAACTTTATGTCCACAAATTTGATGAAATGGACTGATCCTTGAAAGACACAATCTGCCAAGATTCACAAAGGAGAAACATATCACTTAAATATACCTATATCTATAAAGGAAATTGAATTCATAATTAGCCTTTCATAACAAAGCCCCAGTATCAGTGGTAAATTCTACCAAACACTCAAGGACAAAATGATACCAATTCTCTTCTAGGAAATGGAAGCAAAAGGAACACTTCCTAACTCACTCTATGAAACTTACACTACTCTAGTACAAATTGAGCATACTTAATCCGAAAATCTGAAATATTACAAAATCTGAAACTTTTTGAGCATCAACATGACACTCAAAGGAAATGCTCATTGAAGCATGTCAGAATTCAAATTTTTGGATTAGGATGCCCAACTGGTAAACACAATGCAAATATTCCAAAATCTAAAAAACAATGAAACCTAAAATACTCTGGTCCCAAGCATTTTAGATAAGGTATGCTCAACCAGTGACAAAACCAGATAAAGATACTACAAGAAAGGAAAACTACAGACCAATGTCTCTTCTGAACACAGATGTATAAATCATCAACAAAATATAAGCTAACTGAATTTAAAAATGTCTGAAATATGTACGCCACAACCAAATGGGATTTACTGCAAATGTGCAAGGTTGGTTCAACACTTGAAAAATCAATACTGTAATCCATCACATCAACAGACTTAAGGGAAAAAAAATCACATGATCATAATAAAAGATGTGCATTTGATAAGATCTGACACACATTCATAATAAAAACTATTAGAAAACTAGGCAAAGAGAGTAATTTCTCAATTTGATGAAGAACATCTACAAAAACCCTACAGCTAACATCATACTTAATGGTGAGCAACTAAATGTCTTCTTCCTAAGAACAGGAACAAGGCAAAGATAACTTCTCTAATCACTCCTATTCAACATCATACTGTAAGTCCTAGCTGGCACAATAAAAGAAGATATAAAATAAAGGCAGACATATTAGAAAGGAAGAAATAAGGCATTCTTACTCAGAGATGACATGAATATCTATATAGAAAATCCCAAGTAAGCCATTTGAAAAACTGAAATTAATATGCAATTATTGGAAGATTGCAGAATACAAGATTAATATACAAAAGTCAATTGCTTTCATATACACCAGAAATGAAGAATTGAAATTTGAAGTTAAAAACACAATGCCAGCCGGGCTCGGTGGCTCAGCCTGTAATCCCGCGCCTTGGGAGGCTGAGGTGGGTGGATTGCCTGAGCCTGCGGGTTCGAGCCCGCCTGGGCAAGCGAGACCTCATCTCTACAATAAATCAAAAAATTAGCCGGGCGTGGTATCGCGCGCCTGTAGTTCCAGCTACTTGGAAGGCTGAGGCGGAAGGATCGCCGGAGCCCAGCGGGTGGCCGGGAGCGGCCACTGCACTCCAGTCTGGGCGACGGAGTGAGACTCCGACTCAAAAAAAATAAAAATAAAAAAAAGATCTACTTTTTCTTAGTGTATAGTTCTATGTGTTTTGGCAAACATATATAGTTGTGCCACCACCACCATGCTTAACTATAGAACATTTTAGGTCGATTTAAAACAGCTAATATTACAAGACAATTCAATGGGGAAAGAATATTTGTTTCAGCAAATAGTACTGAGACAACTGACTATCCATATACAGAAGAATGAAGTTGGACCCCTACCTCACAGAAATACAAAGTTAAAGATTTTTTTTTTTTTGAGTCGGAGTCTCACTCCATCGCCCAGACTGGAGTGCAGTGGGCTGCTCCCGGCCACCGCAGCCTCGACCTGCTGGGCTCCGGCGATCCTTCCGCCTCAGCCTTCCAAGTAGCTGGAACTACAGGCGCGCGCTACCACGCTGGCTAATTTTTGATTTATTGTAGAGATGAGGTCTTGCCAAGTTGCCCAGGCGGGTCTCGAACCCGCGGGTTCAGGCAATCCACTCACAGCCTCCCACAGCGCGGGATTACAGGCTGAGCCACCGAGCCCGGCTCAGACTTAATTTTAAATACTGCCTCTTCCATGTGTTAATGCGTCTCCTGAGGAACAATTCATAACAGCCATAATCTTCAGTTTCCTCATCTACAAAATATGAGTATTGCTGGTATCTGTTTCATAGGATTATTGCTATAAAGATAAAATGAGATAATATATAATGAATGTAATACATTAGTAAGGTTATTTATAAATATAATCGACCAAATAATTTACCAAGGATATAGACCACACAATATTGAGGGAAAAAAATTTAAGCTTGGCTTTTCTTTTTTTTTTTTTTCAGCCCCATGGTTATCTTTCCAAAACCATTAAAAATGACTTCATCTTAGCAGGTGCCATTTTAAGACATGTAAACACTGCCAGTATTTGACATTTTTAATTCTCTGAATTTTCTTTTATGATCCTATTATTATATAAATTTTAAATATGTATAACTAGTGAAGTAAATGATGTTACAGTCCAAATTTCCAAAGACATGTCTCTTTCTCATTTTCTTCATCCAAATGTTGAGTATCTTGTCTCACTGTTTTCTCTTTCTAATTTCTTTAAGAGATACAATAAAATTATTGTGAATAGATTTTCTGGGAAACAGGACTGGAGAATGGAGCTGTTCAACAACGTTTTTCATGGTCAATATACACTGTCATCACTGTCATACTTTATTTTTCCATGAAGCAATCACCACATTGGCTTCTGGCTCATTTTACCCTTCACAAACTAAGTTTCAAAAAAGATTAAACTGAGATGATCTCTTCTGAACACTTTAATTCATCACCTAAGGTAGCTTGGCATTTCTTAATACATTAGGTACAAGTTTTAATGTATCTCCATAAAATGATGTCTTCAAGTTAGCTATACCTTCAGAAATACCCTCTAGGCCTTTTAGCATTCTTCATAGTTTATCTGTGAAACAGTTGGCTAATAAAACAAAAACTGTTTTCTAAGAAAAAACTCAAATCCACTGAAGTATTTAATAGGAAGCAGTTGGTCCCTATAAACCACACTCAAGCATTCTTTAGAGTTCTCAAGAATATAAAAGAGTCTTACAATGTGCATACTTATCTGAACCAGTTTGATGTCCCTTACAAACTCTTCCAGTACATGAGTACATTTGGAATCCTATCAGGTAATACCAAATCAGAGGTTCCATCCCAAACCTAACATACCAGGTTTTACATAAATGGAGTCCAGGCTTTTTCAAAATGATTTTTATGCATAATTTAAGCCTTTATCTAAGCCATAGGAAAATTTTCAAATGTTAACTATACTACATCTCCTTTCGGATCTTAAGCTACCAGTCACAGAATCTATGATTTCTCTCCCACTCCCTACAACAAAATCATTCTGGATCCTTTTACTATATTTTAATTCTGTAAGCATCTTGGATCTGATTCTGATATTTTTTCTTATTTTCTGCTTCTACCTAAAATTAAGTTCCATTAAAGAGCAGGAAATCTGTTTGTCTTATTGCTGCTTTTTATTCCACATCTAAAATAGTACTTGATATTTATGGACAAATAAGTATATGATCTCTGGTACCTCCTGTGAATGAAGGTCAAACTGTTTCAATAAGTCAATAATAGAGTGTGGTCATGCCCATTTTGGTACCAATTGATTTTTAAAATAAATTGTTCTGCCAAAAATAAACCTGCATTATTAAAAAATTATAAAAACAATTTTTTTCTACAAGGAAAGGGAGAAAATGAGTTGGATAGTTTCAGAGTACAACAAAAATATTTTTCCAGAAATCTAAATAATCATGTTTTTATACCTGAAAGTATTGTAAAGCTTAAGCATCTCAATTTAAATTCTCTCATGGTAAATAGGGTCATAATATACAGAGATTTTTAGGCAGTATTAAGGGTTTAGGTTTTCTGTCTACAGTGACAAGGAACTGCAGAGTTTTACATAGAGGCAAAACTGTACAGTTTTGCATTTTTGAAAAAAGATCACTCTGGCTTCACTTTGTGAACGTATTAAGAAGAAAAGAGTGATCATGCATATAAACCCAGATTTAAAGTTTACTAAAAAAGTGGAAGTGGGAGATGATGGTGGGTTTGTTCTGCTTCTGTGCTTATGAAGCATTTCTCAGACATGCCTGCATGAAAAGCACATTCTAGAAATACCAATATAAGAATGCTAATGTATGTAAAAGTTTTCTTTTTATTTTTAAGTCAATATATTAGCATTCTGATTTTATACATGAGTTTGGTGAACTTAGTTACTGTGATTCCACTTGAATTGAAAAGTAGTTCAGGTTTATGAGACTGCAAAGCTGATGATCATACCCTGGACCTTGACAAATTCACCAAGTTAAATGACACCTTGAGAAGCCTCATGAAAGACAACTCAGTCAACTCAGTCATCTTTTTCTGGTGACATCCTGAGCTTTACACTGGCTGAGCTTCTCTCCATTTTGAATTTAAAATGTGATGTTGATTTCTAATGAGAACTGAGAGCCATTACTAAACTTAGGCACTTCCTTATTTCACAGTCTTTCACAGAAAGACTCCTCTCTTTTTCTGTTTTATTTCTCTATTTTTACTACAATTGTATGTTTCTTAAAAAATAATGTTATAGATCCAAGACCACAAATTTCTTCAGTAAATAAGTAGATATGAAAGAGTCAAACAGCCGAGAAGGAAGATGAAATATTAAGGAAGGTACAGTTATTGAGAAAGAAATAGATCTTAACTCTTTCTTTGGGTTTTCACAACCCTCTTCTGTTTCTCATTTTGATATCAATGTTCTTAATGGCTCGCAATAACAACTACCAATTCATAGAGCACTTACAAATATTACTACTAATAACATTTTTATTATTAACAATAATTATTTTATTGGATGTATTAGAGTGTTTATTGTACTACACGTTCTTTTTTTTAACCTGGCTTGTACTTATATATAATTACAATATGCCCTTTGGTTCTTTAAAATTGAGGATATGTGTTCTAGTCTTATTCTATTTTATATAGTAAAGGTATATCATGAGGAAGACATTTACTAGACGTTTATATAACAGCTTCTGTTTTTTTAGTATTGTTCCATTTCTTTTGTGTTATTATCCCTTACTACTATATTATGTTTCTCATGCACACATCCTTGCATTGGCTTTGCCTTTGTTTTTTATGTTTGTCATTGCTGCCATGAAATCCTGAGGACCTACTTCCAAAATGTATCCATAACTATACAGTTGATCATAACAGTCCTCCATTAGTTCTTATCGGAAGAACAATAAGGACGATGAAATTACTTTTAAATCCCTAAGCCACAGAGACAGACATGATGCTATTCAAATTCTAGACCAGAATAAGTTAGGAGCTGGATATAGACCTCATTAAATGAGTTGACATGGCCATCTTACTCACTACCATGATGGGGGGATTGTGTATGGTAGTAATAAGGGTTTTAACCCACAAAGGTTTAGATTTAATTAAAAAATAAGGTCAGAAGTCAGCAGACACATATCAAATCACCAATGTTGTTACTAGCAATGTGGAAATTTGAGAATGTAGCTTCTTTTGTGAGCAAGTGATCCTCCTTATTCTTAGATCTTGAATGGGACTAACCCATGAATTCACAGTTAACAGTAGACTGGGGCAGACCTCACACATGGGGTACCTACATCTAGCAGAGCAGAAACTAACATATTCCCTGCAATTATCTCACTTATAGAAGAAAGAAAAGAGAAGGTGTCTGAGCTACTAATGCCTTAGTTTTTTTTTCCAAACCTCATCAGGAAAGCGTGTCGTTTCTCTCTTTACCTTTCTAACTGCCATAATATACTTAACTATTCTGTTGTAATGGACATATAAATATCATAATGCTCTGGACATTCTTGTACAGGTACTGTGGTTCAAAGTTTCCCTGGTTTCCTGGAGTAGAATCTCTGAAAGTGTTTTTCTAGGTATAAGAGCATGAATATGTTCAATTTGACTAAACAACTTAAAACTGTTTTCAAACAGTTTGTATAAATTTAATCATCCACCAATAGTGAATGAGAATTTCCATTATTCCACATCCTTGCCAACACATGATATTGTCAGTCAGTTTATTTTAACATTTCTTATTAATGTATGATAGTATCCTAACCTGGATGTTTGCATTTTCATGAATCGATGTCTTAACTAAAATCTTGTGAAAGATCCTGAGCCAGAACCACTCAGCTGAACCACAATTGTATCCATGACTCACAGAGACTGGGAGATAATAATATGTGTTGCTCTAAGCCTCTAAGTTTTAGGGTAATTTGTAATGCAACAATAAATATCTATTTCCTCACTTTTATTTTTCTTCATAGCGTTTATTACTATCATAACATATAATTTATTTATTCTGATTGTTGTATAATTCTCCATTTCTAGAATGTAAACATATTGAGAGGAAATTCTGTCCATTTTTTCTTCTGAAACATCCTCAGCATCTACAATTGCAGTAGCTACCTAATAAGTATTTGTTTAATAAATAAAATGCCTGCTAGTTATCTAGTATTGATTTCAAATAGAAAATTGGGTATGCAAATCCAGAGTTACTGGAGAGAGTCATGGGTGAAGATACAGATTTGGAGGTCTTAGGCACACTGAGGGTGTTCTTGGAACTGAATGAGGATACCTAGCACTTTGGATAGAAAATGCCATGTGTCCTCAGTAACACCTGTGTAATACTCCAACACTTAGCAAGAAAAACTCCAGACAGTGATGGAGAGAAACAAAAATCAATGATCACAAAGTGACAGCAAAGAACAAAAAGGAAATATTAATTACAGAATGTCTGCTATTTGGTGTTAGGCACTTTAAATACTTTATATAATTTAAAACAACCCTGTGAAGCAGACTTCACTATCCACAATTTATAAAAGAAAACCAAAGGCCTTAGATGCTATGTATTTGCTCTAGGTCATATTTCCAAGAAGCAGTAGAGTTAGGAGTTGATTCCAAATCAGACTAGCGTAGTTTTTTTCATTAAATCATTTTTGGAACCAATGTTTAATATTCATCTGTTCTGAAGATGTAGCAATTGTGTTTTTCTTTATACAATCCTATTCAAATATTTTTCAGATAATATGATATAATCATAAACAGAACAGTACCATGACTGCTTTAAGTTATCACTTTCAAGCAGAATGTGAAATGTCACACCTCAGGAAATATCAGACTCTTACAAAGGGACACTTTGAAGACAGTAGCTATTTGGCTTTCTCACTTACTGTGGTATATTCTGTGACTTTACCTACATGCTAAAGTACAGATAAGTAAACATCATAAATTTATTTGGTGAAGGAGAAAGCCTTAGTCATATGTAATGATTATATCATGCTAAAAGTGTAGTCAAGCATGATGTTTCTTGGATGACTAGCAATTGAAATTATTAATCATTTAATTGAGAATTCATTACAGAGAAACTTGTGAACAAAGATCATGCTAATACTGTGCTGAAGGTCTCAATTCATTTCCTCTCATGGAAAAAAGTTAACCATTGTTTATCATCATAATAAAAACTCATCATATTCCAAGATGTCAATAACAGTGAGACAGAATTTTGATATAAAATGCTATGAAATTTTCAACTCAGCAATTCTCAATCAAGCATACTTTAAGTGTTCATGCATAACTGACTTTCAAGTGGGAGACAGATTGGCCAAATATGTTAGAAATTCCCCTGCGCTGTTTCCAAAATTTATATGGCTGCCCTTGCAGTCCTTCTTGAGTCCATCTAGATCCAGCTGCCCAAGGAACTCAGATATGCCTCTATTTTAGCACATATATAAAATGGGAGAGAATTTCTGCTTAAAACTTACATATATATATATATTTTTTTTTTTTTGGCATAGATTGCTAAATTCTACTTCTCATGTAAATTATTATTGCAAAATGCTTCCTATTTCCAGTATATTCTTCTCAAATTTACCAAGTGCATTGCTGTCAAAATTTGTTTTTATTTATGTAGTTATTTTGAGTTGAAGTTTCACTCTGTCGCCCAGACTGGGGTACAGTGACATGCTCCTGGCCACCGCAGCTTCACCCGCTGGGCTCCGGCGATCCTTCTGCCTCAGCCTTCCAAGTAGCCAGAACTACAGATGCGTGCTACCATGCCTGGCTAATTTTTGATTTATTGTAGAGATGAGGTCTCGCCAAGTTGCCTGGGTGGGTCTCGAACCCGCGGGCTCAGACAATCCACTCGCCTTGGCCTCACAGAGTGCTGGGATTACAGGCTGAGCAAAATTTGTTTTTAAAAACTCAAGTATGATGATGCACAGTATCTGCGCAAAACCCTTCAGCGGTTCCCTTTGACTGCAGGATAAAATCTAAGTTCCTAATGTGGCATAAGCCTGTCATTGTAAATCCCCTGCCATGTGTTTCAGCTGCATTTCTCATTACTCCTTACCTGTAATGCATGCTCCAACAATTTCAAACTAACAATTTCTACTCATACAACCCTATGCATTTACTCATGCTACCTCCTATACCTAGAACAACTTCTAATGATCTTGCCCATAGTTTACTGTTGCTTATCCTTTAAGACTCAAGCTGAACTCACACCATTCTGGAATCTTTCCTAACCTTTCCAGACCTGGATGTAGAAAAATGCAGTTTGCACATTCTTACCACTCTATTTTGTGATGTTGTAACTATTTGGTTAGGCATTTATCTCCCTTGCTGATATCCAAAAGGATATGAGCAATCGATTTTTTTTTTCCTGCCAAGTGCTAGAAGTTTGGGATGTGGTTTTGATGCTGGAAGCACTAACATTCATTCTTTCTCTCTTCAGAGGGTTTCTGCCAAAAGGGTTAAATATAAAAGTAACAATAACATAATAGGTAATGAAGAATAAGCTTTATTAACACAGTCAATTTTTTATTCTTCCAAATGTAGGGATTCTCTGATAAGCTCTACTAGTGTGAAAGGGTTAGGTCTTGAAAAATGTATGAAACCTTCTTGAATTAATTTTTCTTAATCTGAAATGGCCATCAATATGGATGAGGATGGGACCCACTTTACCTACTTTAGTTTTGCTGACAGAACACAGAAAGCCTGCTGAGGTAAGCCTCTCTAGGTACACTTACCAAATAGACTTAAGGAGTACAAGAGGGAAGTGAAACTCGAGACCCTGTACGAGGAAGAATCCCCCCAAAAGGACTTGTTTTTTGGAGGGCTTGTAATAAAGGCTTCCTCTGCTAGGTAAGTGTTCCAGGAACCCACTGGCATCCGTGTACCAGCTAGCATTGTTGTGAAAGGCTTGATCTGCTTCAGTGACTTTTTTTTTTGAGACTCTTTCAGCATTTTCCCATTTTATGATGTGTGATATATGAGTGCATCTGCCCACACCATATTGAGTATTCAGTAGTCTTTTGAACAAAAATGGCATGATCCCAGTAACCTATCCTCTTTGTGCACCTGATCTCGCCCCAAGCAACTTTTTGTTTGTTCCCCTAGATGAAAGAAATCCTCAAAGGGAAACATTTTGCTGATGTGGAGGAGGTGAAACAAAAAACGGCAGAAGCACTAAAAGACATCAAAATTGATGATTTCAAAAATTGTTTTGATCAGTGGAAAAAGTATCTTGATAGATGTATTGCATCAAACGGAGAATACTTTGAAGGTGACTGGAGTTTAAACATGTAAGAATAAATACACAATTTTTAATAAATAAATTCCATTTTGGGGGTCACCCCTCCCATTTTACATACCCTAGTAAAAAGAGTCCCAGTGAATGTCTCAGACTTTGACCAGTTTAGTAATTCTGTGCCTCTTAGGAAGGTTCTAGAATGATGGTTAAACAAATGACGATGCGAGTTTCCTGTTGTTTTCAAATTTACAAATGTATCAATTTTCATAAAAATTTAGAATATTCAGAGTTTCCCATACATATCATGCAATCTTCAACAAAACTCAGTTGTTAAACATTAATGTCTCCTTACAGCTAAGAAACTTGAGAATGATAAATGTGAAATAATTAGCTATGGTCATAAAGCTAATGAGCAGCAGAATCAGGACAAGGCCTCAGGTCTTCTGAATGTGAAACTATGGTATTGTCAATGGATTTATCTGCAACAGAGAATGCGTCAAATGTCCATGCATGAGCAATTCTCAGCTGGATGACAGAAAGACTAAATATATTAGAAATACCTCTGCAGTGTTCTTGAAATTTAGAACACTGTCCTTGTAGCTATTTTCAAGACTTCCCAGATATCCTGCTCCAGTTGCCTAAGGTACTCAGTTACATTTCTATTTTGAAAAGCCCACGTGTGTACAGCACATGTGTGTATAAAGTGGAAGAAAAAAAGTCCCTCGAGGCTCTTTGTCTATGTATGCCTGTATGTCAGAATCCTAGGTATATCCTAGTTATTTCAACCTACAATTTAAACAAGTCCCTTCCTGTCTGTAGGACTAAAAGATTGAGTTTAAAATGGTATCTGAATGAGGGACTGAGATTTCCTTAGGAAAATTTCTAAAGCAGGAAATCTCAGTTTCCTAGGGACTGAGATTTCCATAGAGAATTTCTTTCTTTTTTTTTTATTTTAAAGATGTGGGTACAATTCAGGATTAGGTATACAAATGTTCATTATGCAGGTACCCTTGATGATGAGGCTTGGCCCCCCCTTCCCCTGGCAGACTTCCACTACTGCCAATCCTGCTTACCACCACCACCACCAAACCCCCACCACCCGCAGCCCTGGCAGTTTCCCGCTACTGCCAATCCTTTTCTTATAGTATTACAGTAATTGCTCAAGGTCTGCTCATAAGTGAGAACATGTGATACTCAGTCCTTTTTTCTGTGAAAGATCACTCAGTATTATAGACTCTAAGTTCAACCAGGTTGCTGTAAAGTTCATGATTTTGTTCTTCTTAATAGCTGCATAATAGTCCATCGTGTATATGTATCACATTTTTTTAATCCAGTCCTCTTTTATGGGCAGCATGGTTGGTTCCACGTTCTTGCTACTGTGAACAATGCTGCGATAAACATAGTGTGCTGGTATCTTTTTTTATAGAGTGACTTGAGTTCTTCCGGGTATATTCCCAGTAGGGGGATTGCGGGGTCGTATGGAAGGTCGATTTTTAGATCTTTTAGGATTTGCCACACCATTTTCCACAGAGGCTATACTAGTTTACACTCTCACCAACAGTGTAGAAGTGCTTCCTTTTTGCGGCATCCTCTCTAGCTTCTGTTGTTTTTTGAGTTATTGATGATAGCTATCCTGACTAGACTTAGGTGGTATCATAATGTAGTTTTAATTTTCATTTCTTTGATGACTAGTGAGGCTGAGCATTTTTTCATGTATCTGTTGGCTGCTTGTATGTCTTCTTTTGACAAGGGTCTAGTCATATATTTTGCCCACTTTGTAATGGGACTGAAAAGAGTAAGTTTTAACAAAGTTGAGCTTCAAGGAAAAAAAGTCTTGCCATTTTTGCCGATCTCAAGATTTAACCTCAAAAGAAAAGGAAAAGTGAGATTCGAGGCTTCTTTCAGGTAGCTTATCCTAGCTCACTGGGGCATGGCAGATTCCAGAAACTCAGAGCAGAGACTCTTTCCATAACTAAAACTTATCTTTGAGGTGAGAATTCTCCTTCTCTTGTAGGGACTTGAGTGTAGAAAACATAATGTATTAGACTGTTCCATAGCTGACAACAACCTCCAAGTCATTTTAAAATTACAATGTGAATAGTTTAGGAAGTCAGTGAAATATGTAATGTTGTTTTGATATATTTCCACCAAAAATGAGTAAGATATTTTTTAACTGTCACTTGAAAGGGACCATTACATTTACTGCAAAATTTGTTTTGTAAGACACTTAATTCTGTGATATGCTAGATAAACAGATATAAAAATAATGGGAAAACTTCTTTAATAGTCTCCACCTCAGGTTTGTGATACTCAGATCCGCATGGTCATCATTCTGACATAAATATATGTTGAAGTACTCGAGAAACATGTAGCTTGTTAAAAACAAGTGTGAACTGCCAGTCTTTTAACCTAACTACAAGACTTCTTCTCCCATGGAATCCAGTGCTGTCATCAAATATCCACCCATTTGCTTGTCAGGGTGTGCTTTTTGCTACTTCTCAACCCACTGATAGAGAAGTTAGATAAGTTCTAGAGGAAAAAAAAGTTTAAAGTCACAAACTGTTATAAAACAAATTTTAAAACTCTAAAAACTAGAGCCACAATTTACATTAAATTAGCAAATGAGACTAGAAATTAGGGCCTATGGAGGAATCATCTAAACAGTCATAGTTCTTTTTCTGTAGGACCAAATAGCACCTACATGTCAGAAAGTAAATTAGCCAGTGAAAGAAAATAAAAGTCACATAAATGTAGGGGAGTTTACAGAAGTTTGCCGGTGTTATAAAGAAACATTTACTTTAAGACTTAATGTTTTCATTCAGGGCTATCCTAATATTTTTAGACCTTCAAAGTTCATTACTAGAAAGACATGTGACAGGATTATAGTGTTATTCTTCTGGGGGTTTTTTTCTCCCTCTTCTTTCTTGGAAAAACACTGGGTGTTATTTCCTTTTCTCCAGTCCATTTTTGAAACATAAAGAAAGATTCAAATCTCATAGACTTATCTGAAAAGATGGTTTATATCTCCTCCCAGAAATAATGTAAGGTTAGGCCTAAAGAAAGAAGAGGGGAAGAAAAAGTGGCAACTTATAGAGAAGGACATGAGTAAAAGAATAAAGAAGACTCTTCTAGAACAGAGTTTCTCAAGCTGAGTTCTCTGGAAACCTAAGGTTTCACAAAATGTCACTACGGGTTTCTTGAGAGATTGTGACTGAAAAAAGAAATTAAATATGTTTTTTGGAACTTTGTGCTCTGTAGAATGCTAATATTTGCAGTGGTGGACAGTCACCAAACAGCCTAATTGGTGACATAATTAGATGTCTTTTAGCCCTAAATAGCGGAGTGCAGAAGAATTGTCTTAACTTGATTGAGTAAATTCTCAGTTTTTGACACAAGATAGGGAGGTCAATAATAGTTGATGAGCATGGGATTACACCGAGGGGAGGACAGCAGACCAATTGACATCAGCCTCTCGTTTCCAAGACATGTTCATCAGTCTTCTCCGAAGCCATATTGATTAGGTCTTCCAGGTGCAGATGCCAGATGGAGTTAAAATAAAAGAGATTTATTGAGGGAAATGCCTATGAAAGATACAGAAAAAAACAGAGGTAGACTTGGAAAGCCTTTAGACTGGAATGCTGATCTAACATCTATATATGGAGAGGGGAAGAAATGAAAATCTGATTTTAAGAAGACAGTGCAGTTTGGTGAAAGTGTCGGGCAGTCAAAAAGGGAACTCTGTCACAAAGATAGCCCATAAAGGTGTGTCTCATGGGATATAAATTGTCAGACTGTATTACTCTGCCATGCTCAGTCATTCACAGGATGCTGCCCAGGAAAAGTACTGTCTTCATTCAAGCACTAAATGTAGAGTCCTCATAGCTAATCAGCAAGACTTTTCTTGAAGGGCGGTCTGGGCAGCATACCTCCATGAATACCACATTCCATACCACGTGCTGCATGATAAATTAACTTTTCCATAAACATTTGGGTTACAGGTCCCAGTTGGCCACTCTTCCTGAAGGGAAACTTAGAAAAGGTAGATCCATGGGATAAAGTGCAGCAGTTGGGCTGCTTTCTCTACTATTCATCCTAAGTATCCATTCTGTGCTTGTGTCAGTGGCTTAACTGATGATGTGACCCAAACCCTTATTTTTGAAGTAACTGTATCTTTCTAAGGACACACTTGGCTGTGTTTGTCCACCCACAGTCACAATTAGGCAACGGAGTACTAAAAAGCATCCATGCAAATCATCTGGGTTCTTCATGTGTTCCTCCCTGCCCTCACTGTTTAAATAATTTTCACATTTAGTGTCTGTTTCCATATGCCCATCGAATATATCTTCACCAGACCTCCTCATCTCTGATCTTCCCATCCTTTTCTTTTCAGGCTCCCAAACAGTTGGCCAGTCCATTAACCCCTGCTCAAATTGCTGTATCTAGTCACACCTAAGGGCACTTCTCTTTCCACACAGAGTTGATGATCAGGTAAAACACTTGACTCTTTGCCCGTTGGGAATATTTTTCCTCATAACTATTTCAAGGCTTCCCCTGAATGTGGCTATATCACATTTTAAGACTATACCCACAAATCAAGCCGACCCATCTCTTTTCTCCTTCCTCTAAGTGGTCAAAAATATAAGCTGAGGGAGGAGCACTGATACAACTTTGTTAGATGACATAAGTGTCTGCAAGAAGTTACTCTTCCAGCTTATTGGGAGTTTTTTATTCCTGCTTGAGCTTAAACACAGATGTATCATTTTCATCTTATACTGTACTGCTGCTGACTATTAGCCTGGCAGATCTGACAGCATCCAGCTCACAATGGACAGCTCCAAATGCACAGTCACTTAGTGTCTCATGGTCAAGTGTTCCATCTCTACAAGACTATGCCAGAAATTGTTCATAAGAAATACATAATTCTCTACTGAAAAGAGCTTGTGCTTATTCCAAGATCCCAGGGCCCTGTGTTGTGATTCTCCCACTGAGACTTGCCAAAAACCACACTCACATTACTGACACCTCCATTACCGTAGTTTTTTCTGGATCATATGGCCCAAGTGGAAGAGTTGCTTCTACCACTGCCTAGAACTACTGCAGCACCCTGTTCTGCTACAGCTCCATTCAGAGTTAGAAGCTTTTTCAAATACCTCATATACAAAGTGCTATGGTCTGAATGTTTTCCTCCAAAATTCATATGTTCAAATCCTATCCTTAAGGTATTAGAATTAGGAGGTGAGGATTTAGGAGTGGTGATTCAGTAATGAGGTTAGTTCCCTCATAAATGGGATTAATGCCTCTATAAAACAGACTTCAGAGAGCTAGCGTCTACCATGTAATGACTCAGCAAGAAGGTGTCAATTATGAACAAGGAAATGGTCCCTCACCTGAAACCAAACCTGCCAGTACATTGCTTTTGGACTTCCCAACCTCCAGAATTGTGAGAATAATTTTCAGTTGTTTATAAGCCACTTCACTTATGGTATTTTGTTATAGCATCCCAAATGGACTAAGACATGACATGATGCATTATTCCTCAGTATAGACTGTGTTTCCTCCAGAATCCAAAAGTGCCTACTGGGCATTGTGCTTTTTTCTTAGCAGTAGAAAATACAAGGGGCAGAAAGATGTCTTTTAACTCTGGAGGGGGTGTTCTGGCACAACCCAGACTACCAGACCCTTAAAATTTTCCCAACTATCAGGTCCCTGAATCATTGCAGGGCAATTTTATCTCCCTCCATGTAAAACACATAAGTCTTACCAAACCTCTAGCATGCTAGCCACCTCTTGCTAAACCTGAATGTGACTGCATTGCATCACAGTCAACATCATGTCATCAATATAATGGACCAATGTGATACTTTGCAGTATGTCTAAACAGTCCAGATCTCTTCTAAGTATATTAGAACAGAGAACAGGAGAGTAGGTATAGTTGTGAAACAAAACAGCAAATTCACTTTCTTGTCTATTACACATGAATACAAACTGGTTGTGATAGATAATAATGCATTTGCAAATCTGTGGCTGCATATCATGTTCCTGAAGCCACCGTAATCTACTTTAGCAAAGAAACCACATATAAGAGGGAACTAAAAATTGTGTATTTGTTCTTACACACTTAAATTTCAATCACCTTCAAAGTACTCTCGGCAATACAGTTATTGAGACATATTTTGCACTGCTCAAAACAGTTTTTGAACTCTTCAGTTATGATGCCTTTTAGTGCTTCTGCCATTTTTTTTACCTCTTCCACATCATCAAGACATTTCCCTTTGAGAACTTTTTTTCATCCAGGGAAACAAAAGAAAAAAAAAAGTCAATTGGGGAGAAATTGGGTGAATAGGTAGGGTGGAGTATGGGGGCAACACAATTTTTGTTCAAAAACTGCTAAGCATTCAGTGAAGTGTGGGCAGGTACACTGGTAAATCATCCATCCATAAAATAGGCAAATGTATTGACAGAATCTCTGAAAAATAATTCACTGAAGTTGAATGTAGCATCTTACAACAATGCTAGCTGGTATGCTGATGCGAATGGGTTCCTCAAACACTTACCTAGTAGAGGTAGCCTATACTATAAGGATTCTGCTCTCCAAAAATAATTCTGTTTTTTTTAAGCCCTCCCTACCCCCTTGTATGCCACAGCAGCATAATCAGTTTTACTATGTGGATAAGCTTGCAACATTGTAAAGTCATTCTCTAGAATATACACTTTTTATGCAGGGATAAGACTTCTGAATTTAATAGTGGTATAATAGGAACCACCACTCCTATACTCTTAAGAGCAGAATTCATTCCACCCCTGAAATACCATACATTTTTGATTCTCTATACTTTATTGGAGGAGGGGAATGATTTCAGAATCTTCCACATAGTCATTCTGTTTCCACAAACCAAAGATCTATGATGAAAATTACTTTAACTGTCACGTATATCAATTCTGATTATAAATTGAAGAATCTGGAGTTGATCACTGGGTCAAGTCGTAGAACCAGTAGCCTTACTATAAGTCCAACTTCGTCCAGTAGTTTGTTACCTTGTCGCTGTCGGCCATCACTTTCACAGGGGCTGTGGTAATAATTTGGGACTTCAAGTGTCAGTATAAACTCAGGCCCTGCCTTCAATAACCTTCAATATGTCTGGACATTATTTTATCCCTGAAACAATGTCAAGTGAGTAAATGGCTAAAAGTGTTTCTGTGGAGAGATTGGGGAAACCATCACAAACTTTACTTGCCATGATGTTACATGATCCTTCCTTTTAGGGACTGGATTATGTCTTCAGTTAAAGGGTTCTGGGTCTAGTCAGACACAAGTTGAGTATCTTGGCACAAAATCATGAGTTCCAATTAAGGAAGTCTCTTGCATATGCAGACTTACCTTCTTTTGGTTGTATGTATTAAGCAACACTCTTATTAGCGGCTGATCTATGTTACCACAAAGGCTATAATAATCTATTAATCATCTCTGAACTTTATTGCTGCCCCTCTGACCATGTGAATTATTACAATAATTACAATCCCTTTGCTGTGGTCTTGGAGGCTCCATTATGTCATCCTCGTTATTATTAATATACCAAGGATGTGACCAACTCTTTTGCCATCAGTACTGTCACTTGCAAAGGAGAACTATAAGCACACTTCTTAGGGATAACAGTGCCTATCTCTCCAGTGCATTTTTGAAGGCCTTGTTGAACTTCAGGCTTTTCCTGACGTTTCTCGTTAACTCCTGATGAATTTTCTGGCTTCATATACTCATACTTCATCTGTTTCGACATGTCCATTCCCGGAGTCTTTTAATCTCTTCCTATGTTCTTTGTTTTGAATGCCTCCTACTGACTTACTGGGAAAGAAAACTCCCCTGAAGTAATAGACAATCAGAGAGAGAGAAATTTTCTTTATAAAAAAGATATTTCTACGTGCCATAACTCAATTGTCTTATTGTTGCTTTCCTGTGGTTATAAATATTGCAAAACATAGATTGTGTAGGTTAGAAGTAAATTGCATTATGATTATGAAGTTTTATTTTTTGCAGTGTTCTCATTTATTATACACCCTCTTTTTATATTTTATTAGCATTTATATTTTACAACCAATTCTGGATGCTTCAATGTGGCAATCTTGAAGACAGGATGTGCCATGAAAGGGAAAGATTTTAAACTTAGGCCTATGAACAATTCTCATAAGATTAGTGATGAAGAATTACAATCTTCTGGGTTATTTCTCTGCACAAGTACATCAAGGAAGACAAAAAATTCTGTGTTTACAAGGAAAGCTACTTATCTATGAGTCTCACGTGGGTTGGTAATCCAAGTTGCCTTACCCATTCTATGTTGTCTGTGGCAGACAAGTTAAAATGTTGCAATGTCTAGAAATTGTGAAAAGACAGTTAACTACAAATTATATCCATTTGGAAGGGAAAAGTGCTGATAATTTTAAACAGCTATTGAAATTTCAAAACAGAGTGAAAATTTTGTTAAGAAAAGTCAGATTCAGTCAAAAGTCTCAAAATCAAGTTTCTGGATAACAAAATATATTGCCTAGAAGAAAAAGTTAGAGTTAGAGAGAGTCTAAAAATACCAGCATAAAGTAAAGAAAACAAGATGCAGTGGGAGAAATTGAAAAGATTCCACTCTCAAAAAATATACAGTAAGTTAATGTAGTGATGACATGTCATATAATACCGAAGAGGTTTTGTGTAACGAACTGAAAAATAAGAGCTTCTCTATACCCAGTTTGATTAGTAAACAGATTTTACCAATAAATGCCATGCTATCACATTTGTAAGATTTATAAGTGATAGAGAAATACAAGAAAAAAAATGTATTACTGCAATAAACTGCAGAAAGCTACAAAAGTCAAGATATATTTAATGTTTTGTCTTCATGCTTGGAAAAAAATTAATTTAGAGAAACTGCATTGGTGTCTGTCCTGGTGGTGCCCCATTAGAGGTTGGCTCCCTGAGAAGGGTTATTTCTCTAATTGTTAAAAAAAAAAGAAAAAGAAAAGAAAAAAGATCCTAACATTGCCTTAACACACTGATTTCTTTGCAGGGAGGTGAAGATTAAATGAATTACATTCTGGTTGATGCTACAAAGCTGATTAACTTTATTAAGCAAACACCAGATTACTTGAACATGCTTTTTTTAAAAAAACAAAAACAGTGAAAACCTGGACAAAGAGCATACATTTTCCCCTCTATGCAAAACTCTGGTGGTTAAGCAGAGGAAAGTTCTGAATATCAATATAGTGTTTGAGCTCAAAGAGTAAATTCCAAAACAGTACTTTCAAAACAAGTAAAAATACTTTAAAAAAAAAAGCTAGATTTTGCTGAGTACTTTGAAAAAGAAGAATGCTACATAAATGAATAAATGACAAATATTTATCTTCAAATAATATGGTTGAACACAACTGAAAAATTCTCAAGGGCAACAATATTTAGGGGATGGGAGGAGTCATGTTGCAAAAGCCTACCTTTTATCTTCCTGAGTCAAATAAGGGATGAAACATAGAGGCAAAGTAAGAGATAGAGCTGAGAAGATGCGAAAAGGCAGAATGATATGAAAGGGGCACCAGAGCTTCTCCTTGTAATATTTTCTTATTGATAATTGGCCACACCCCAAAGGTGGGTTATTTTAATTTTATTGTATCCTTAGTTTCTTAGGAGGAAAACCAGATATCTCATTCAGTTCTGGATCCTAATGACTTAACTCCTTATGGCTAATTCCAGCTAGGTCATTGTCCCACAAATGAAAATTACAAATACTTATGCTGCAACATTTAAACAATTCAATCTTTTCTAAACCACCGCTCACCTAAAACAATTCATTTGCTTTACAGGCTAACTTCATATTGAAGCATATTTTCTTATTCTGTTCCATTTGGGACCCTGAACAAGTTTCTCTGGAAAAAGAGAAGAGAGAAAATGATAGAAACTTGATAAATTTTAGAAACAGATCCCAGATTTGTAATGATGCCAAGAAGAAAGGAAGGCATATAATTTGTGAGGTACCCACAGGGCCCTAAAACATGATTAGTCAAACACATATAAAACATTTTCAAACCTTTTCTTAATTGTAACAGATGGTTGAGCAATCAATTTCTATTTCAGGCTAAAGGATGTTCTGCAAATATATCTGGCTGGAGCCCAGGCTGACCAGGATAGTAGTTCATTGTTCAAAGAAGATTGTGTCTGTATTAGTGAACTGTTAGAATTGCTCTTGCCAGCTGCCTGTGTGGAACTATTATTGAAACTGAAACCCTTAGTATAACAAAAATTTAAACCTAAAAGGAAAAAGCCTTCTATACCCCTCTCATTTTATAGATAAAGCAAACAAAACTAAGGCCTAGACAAGTTCAGTGATTTTCCCAAAACCACACGTTAGCTAATTCATTGTAGAGCAGGAACCTAAACTGGAAACACCTGGGCTCTAGTCACATGTTATTTCTACTCACAATTACATGTGTGATGCCCCCAGTAATAACTTGACTCAAAAAGATTAGAAAATAACTTGTCCAAAGTCACACAACTCGCTCATAACAAAATTCTGCATACATACAGATCTCACTTGAGATTTTATGATTTCTGCACAATACTCCATATGACAGCTTGTAAAATATTCCCAGAACTTATTAGTTCCTATAGCAGAGAGTACGGGGCACAGAAATAAGCATTGGCTTTGGAATTAAACAGATCTAAATTCTAATCTCAATGCTGTCACTAGCTAGCTGTGTGCAGCTTAAAAATAGACAGGTCTCATTAAGCATCAGAAGATTGGTTAATCTTCCATAAAATGAAGACATTAACATCAACACCTTAAAATTGATATGAGTTTTAAATAAGAGTACATGTGAAATACGTAGTATAGTACCTGGAACATACCAAGCACTCAACAGATATTTGTTGGACCTCTATGCCAACATCAAAATGTTCAGATTCTTTAGAATATATGTTACCAGTGTGTCATTAATTTAAAATGGGGAGAAGAAATTATGCCACTCTGCAAGCCACATCAGCCATCTACTTACATCAGGTCAGTGATGAGGGTTGGAATAGGAAGAAATAGTAAAAAGGAATGTAAAAAGGGTATATCCAAAAAAATGTGAATGCACTCACAAGTGAACTGAACACTAGAAAATATATACGCTTTTCATTCTAATGCCCTTTATTTCAACCCTGTAATTAGTTTTCATTTATGATATGACCTGCCCCTAGAGAGTCTTTCAAATACCAGCTATACCCAGAGCCTCCTAACAGAAACTCTCACTTCACTCCCTGAGTTTCCTCTCTCCCATACATCTGGAAGAAACAGGGGTCTCTTCCTCAAGTCAGACAGGAAACCCTGTGGAGAAGGAAAAGAGCAATGAGAAGCCATGTAGGCTGGGTCCCCCTGGCAAGGAGGTTAGATGACGCTGGTTAGGTACCCACAGGTGGTGGTGCTCTGAACCTGTCACTTCTGTGCGTCAAGAAGTCAACTGTGTTCTTTTTGTAGTTCATAAGGGTGATGATTGCATGTTCACTTACATGTGTGAGATATGTCACCTTCAAATCTTGTTACAACACTGGCACATTTCTTGTCTGCCATTAAAAAAAAAAGCTAAATGACTAAAACTCTGACCCTGGGAGGTTGGTTTTATTAATCTCTTTTTATAAATGAACGATTCATTCACTGACACAGAGATTTATATATTGACCAAGCACACACAGCTTCTTCATTAATGAAATCAGTATTGTTAGGAAATTTTAAGAATCCAGAATGAGTCATCATAGAAAGAATTGCAGAAAAAAGTATAGAAACTAGGGACAGAGCCCAGAAGGTGAAATGATCCAGCAACAGGGGTGGCAGCCATTGCTGGCAGAAGGGCTTTGACGTCTACTAGGGTGAAAGAGCTGGTGAACAGGTATGATGAGTGCTAGCAGTGTTGGCAAAGATCAAGTGAAGGGAGTCGTAGGCAGACACTCCCTGTTGGGCATTTAGAATGTGGACTTTTGCACAGACTATTTACTCTACCTGGAACACCCCTATCTTTTTCTTAAAGTTATCTGGGATATAGATAAATATAACAACCATATAAAGAATTTTAGCTTTGTTCCACTCAGAGGAAACTATTAAAGTTCTCCCAGTTAAAATGCACAGAAATAATCTGGGTATATCAGGTTGTATTACCACAGATTTAAAATAACCCAAATTTATTCCCTTACAACTCTGGAGGTCAGAAGTTCAGAATGTGTCTTATGGGCTAAAAATCAAGGAATCCACAGAGTTGAGTTTCCATTTCTAGGGAAAAATCAATGTCCTTACTTTTTCTTGTTTCAAGGGGCCACTTGCATTCCTAGCCTTCATCTTCAAAGTACATCACTGTAATCTCTGCATCTGTTATCACATCACCTCCTTAATGACCTTTTTAATCACACTGAACCCAGAATAATCCAGGATAATTTCCCAATCTCAATTTCCTTGATTTAATTCTATCTGCAAAATCCCTCCTACCATATAAGGTAATATAGTCAAGTTCTTGAGATTAGGACATGGACATATTTGAGAAACCATTATTCAATCAAATAGATCTTAAATTGTTCATTTTGAATTTTTTAAAATTTATTAATACCTATCTCTCTGTATTTACCTACTATAGTGTCTTTTACTTAATATCCTATGTTAGAAATGTTAAAAACCACAGCGACTCCTCTCTCCTTCCTTCCCACATCCAAATTCTAAAACATCTCCAGATTTTCTCCCTCTCTATCCCACCTATAGTCTTAATTCAGGCCCTTCTTACCTATTGCCTGGATTATTTTAGAGGCATCCAAGTTCATTCTTGTGGCAACATTTTTTTTCCTGCTCCAATCCATTTTGCAAAGTGCTTCAGAGTTATGTCTTAACACACAGTTATTTTGAAAAGAACATTAGACAAAATAAATTTAGCAGAGTTTATTTGAGCAGAGAACAAATTCTGAATTGGGAAGTACCACCCAGAGAGCAAATTATGGACTCTGCGTCTACTGGAGTGTGAACAGCGAGCACTATGGACTGAACACAAAAGCAAAACAAAGCAGCAGCTAGGCATTTTATTTATGTGGGTACAATTCTGGTTTTTTTTTTTGTGATTGGCTGAAGTTCAGTCTTTTGTTTTGTTTTTGATTTTTTTTTATTCAGTTACAATAAATGTCTTCAAATTAACTTTTGGTTTTCTTCCTTAAGAGCTCTGGGTACAGCCGGGCTCGGTGGCTCAGCCTGTAATCCCGCGCCTTGGGAGGCTGAGGTG
>CAUYQG010105234.1:0-13259 GCA_963574415.1 Tarsius wallacei | reverse complement strand
TCTTAACAAAATGGCTACTCTAAAATCCTATATTCTATATATCTATACTAAACTTAAACCTATAATTCTAATACAAAAGGGCTTGTAATATGTGAGGCTCTCAAAGGTGACCTGAGTTGGAATCATACTTATGTAATAGCCAAAACTGCAGTCTGTAAGAAACAGAGACAGTGAGCTTTCACAGTCAACCATGCCTGCTGTAGTTTCAGAGCCCCATGCTTAGATCATCAGAGTTATTTCTGGCTAAATATGCTAAATATTAGAGGGGAAGGTAATGGCGTCAACAGCTTCCGAACACGTTCTAACAGTCTCGAGGTCCTCGGTCCTCCCTGATTTCTAGGGTTCAGTGGGCCTCCGTGGCCGGCTACCAACAAGCATATATACATTTATTTGTGTGTGTGTGTGTGTGTGTATGTATGTGTGTATATACACATAAAACTTCATTCATTTTGTACTTACATTTTACTACTGGCTTCTTCAGAGTTTTCTTCTGTCACTGCGGGTTCCAGTAATCTAAGGGATTATAAAATATGTTAGTCAGTTGAAACACATAATTTTGACTTCTTTTTGTGAAATAGCTATAATTACCCTAGATATAAACTTGTTGATCTTAAAATATTAAAGTGTATCTCACTCCTTGAACCCAGTGTGTTTTATGTATATCATGCTTTCTGTGCCAAAAAATGAATACTTGAGCCTGCGAAAACAGTAATGCCTTCAAGGTGAAATTAAGCTCTTTCACAGCTTCATCCCAATATAGTGCAGCCCTTTGTGGTGGCATTTATTTCAAGTTCAACTCCTATTATACGTATGTATTGCTCTCACCCCAGTTAAATTTCTGGCTTTAAAATCCCTCTATCACCCTCTTGCTCTGCCATATCATATTTGTCTTTTTTGCCCATCAGAGAGGATCAAGCAACTGCAGGCCTCAGTTAGGTGTTCCATCAAATATAAGAGTGTGTTTAGGTTGGGGACACTAGCCTCACATGGTAACAGGTTCTAGGGAGTGAGGAACACATTCAGGGCTATTAGCTTAATGCTTTCTGCTTAGGGCTTCACTGACCCATTTTCATTTGTACCTTTTCCTTGGTATGTTTTTACTTCACATTTCACTGATGTCTTGATCAGAGCTCTATCCTCTCACTGGCGGGACCTGAGGGCTATGAGATTTTAAAAGCTACAACAGCACTGCTTTTAAGTTGTCTCTTGTTATAGATTGCATAGAGCTCACTCCCCTAACTCAAGTAATGAAGTCCTAATGCCTGTAACCAAAGATGCAATCTTATTTTGAAATAGAGTCATTGCAAACATGCATAGTTAAGAAGGGGTCATACTGGTGTACTGTAATCTGATTGGCATCCTGACAAAAAGGGAACCTTGGACACAGACACAAAATTGGAAGGATGCCACTGGAAGATAAATGCAAAGATTTGGGAGATGTGTCTATACTCTAAGGAATGCCAAAGGTTACCAGCAACCAGCAAAAGCTGACAAAGTACCATAGAACAGATTCTTACTCATAACTCCTATTAAACCAAACCTAGTGACACCTCATTTTCAAACTTCTAGGCTCTAGAACTGTGAGATAATCAAGTTTTGTTGTATAAGTCACCCAGTTTGTAAAACTTTTTAAAAGCAGCCCTAGAAATTCATATAGCTTAGTCTAGTAGGGTAGTATACACAGGCAATCTGACAGTTTTCTTGAGGTTTTGACTACTAGATAGGAGGAAGAAGTCTGCTTCCTGTAAACTATCCCTTTTCTACCCAACTAGACCCCAAAGGAAAGGATGTCACATGCAGTGGCTGAAACTGCCAATACCTTAGAAACAGTGTCCAGTAAACTCTGTATTTAATATCTGTAATGTGATTGTAGGTTAAATGTGTATAGGTATGCATATATATAACCTTTCACTGATAACTCCCAGTAATTTTTATCAGATATAAGACTTTCTATGTCACAAATGAGTGCCTTAAGTATGTGAAAACAGTAATGCATCCAGATTGCCAAAGAGATCATAATTTCTTAAGGCCTGTTTTAAGAGAGTCTTTTGAATTCAATTTCAGTTGTAGATATATGAAGATCTGACAATTAAGCTAGAGAACTCCTCATCAGCTTTCTAATTTAACTGCTGTTGTGAGGAAACTTTCCATTCACCCCATCTAAATTCCTTATTCTTACTTGAACCTTCTTTCTTTTACCCATCATGGCTGTCTCTTCTGTCCAGAAGGTATGGTCCAGTACCTGCATGCCTGCCTCAGGAACTCCGTACAAAATGATTGTGAACTTGGAATTGAGTTTGGGCCACCAAAATTATACAGTAGTAGAGCTCCAGAGAATAAAACACCTCAAGGTGCTGTAACCCCTGTTCCTTTTCCTAAGTGCTTCACTACTCCTTGTAATCTGTTATCTCCTCCTTGCTCTACACAGGGTTCTTCTTGCTTTTACCCACTCTAGTAGAGTCTGATAAATGGGAAACCTCAGTTTCCTAAGGGATAGGTATTGGCTGCTACTAAAAGTGACAACACACATACTAACAGGAAGAATGTCCCTTTCTTGACCTGCTCCCCCTTTATCCACTTAGAGCTAAGAAAGATAATATACTTATAAATGTTACAATGAGAAGATTTAGACACAGTGTCAAAGATACTCCATATTGCAAAGGATATCCGAGAGTCAATTTTACCAATATCAACTATTTTTGTTGTATGTTTCTGTGTGTACTCATATGGATGCACGTGTAGTGATAGAAATATATTTTTATGTGTATTGAAGAATACCTATATTTACATGTGTGTGTGAATACACATAAACCTTAATTTGTTTTTAACTAACATTCTATTGCTAGCTCCATCAAAGCTTTCTCCATTCAGGGACATTAGCTATGGAAATAGTAATGCTTCTAGATTGAAGGAAAGCTCTTTAATACCTTAGTCCCAATGTAGGACAGTCTTTTGTGGTTGCATTTTTTCAAATTCAGCTTCAGTTGTGTGTAGATTCCTCTCACCCCTTTTAAATTCCTGGATCCAAAGGCCCTCCATCACTTGTCATGTTCACCCATCATGATTGACTTTCTTGACCCTGAGATACGGTCAAGTATCTGCAGACTAGAAGCAGGAGCTCCTTCCAACGTGATGGTGGGTGTGGTTTGGGGGCAGCCATCTCACATGCTGTCCAAACTCTGGAGGGTGACGGCAGTTCTAGCATCTATTGGCTCCATGCTTTTCTGCGGAGGACTCCTCTGCTCATTGTCCTCTGCTCTCTCCCTGCTTTAAGGACGAGTCTATGTTTCCTGGGCTCATACCAGCACAGTCTCCCCCATAGTAGCCTAGATGACAAATGCTAGTTGTAAAAGACCCCCTCCTCTATGACTTGTCTTTCTTGCTTGTGCTTCTGTTCTAAATACGGATCATACTATATACAGAAGCTCACCACAAAGGAACTTTAGAAGCACTGTCAAGAGAACTCTGGATTCAGACTGTGGCTCCTGAGATGAGATTGCCTCACCCAAATCCAAATCTCTTACAGGGTGATTCCGTGTGTGTGTGTGTGTGTGTGTGTGTGTGTGTGTGTGTGTTCATGCATGAAGGAAAATCTATATATGTACGTATCTATTTTTATTCAATTATATCTTATCTTACTTCCGTGTCTTCTCCCCAGCATACTTTTATCAGGCCATGTGGGACAGTGCTAAAGAATTAAAAAGGAACATAGTCAGACATCATGTGACTCCCCTGATTTACATTTTGGTTCCAACTAGCTTAAATTTCTTTGTAAGTTATGAAGTGGGTGATCCTTAATTCACATGCAATCAGTAATTTGAAAATGTAAATGTTTTTCTCCATAGAAATGCATTTTTTTTCCTGTTTACTATTAAAGCTAACTAAAATGTGAACAGATTTTTTGCGGCTGAATTTATTTCAAGTTCACCTGCAACTTCTAGATACAAATCCCCTTTATTCCATCTAAGTTCCTCATTCTTAAGTCCCTCTACTGATGCCTTATTTTTACTATCAGAGATGTCCTCCCTGTTACCCCACAGGGTGAAGACACTGCAGGCCTAGTCAGAGGCCCTATGCACGGTGATGCTCGGTTGGGGCTTGGGTACCAGCTTACGGGTGGCAGACCTCTGGAGAGGGCTACAAATCCAGAGTACATCAGCTACTTTCTTTCTGCTGTGGGCTCCTCTGTTCCCTGCCCACTGTTGCTGCCTTGTTCCACCAGCCAGGAATCTCCCCTTCCCTCTCCTACTCCAGGGAAGGTCTGAGTTTCTTCAGCCTTTGCGTGACACTAATTTAGGCTGCATAATATACTAACAGGGTGAAACATCCCTCTGTGGTCTCTTTCTTTTGTCAAACACATTTAGATTTGGTGAATAATCCAAATCTAAATGTGGAAGGGACCTACAGATGCTACAATGAGAAGATTTAGATACAATGTCAAAGACACTCTGTATTGCTATGGATGCTCCTGAGAGTAAATCTCACAAGTCTTGATCTATCTGTGTCCCTGGTTTATGTGTTTTCTCTATGGGGACACGTGTTAGGATGTGTATATGTACATATGTATCTAAGATTAATTTTTTATCACTGAATTACATTGGTGGCTCTATCAGTAGTTACTATTTTCAGTTCTTTCAAATCTGGAGCTGACAGATTAAAAACGGTCATACTGAGATCCAACGTGCAATTCCAAATGTTTGGCATTGAATAACTACAATTAACTCCTCAAGTTATTACCTTTAAATATTCCTGTGTATGTGTATGACTAGTTTGACCTGTTGTGACACTCATGTTAGATATTATGCCTTATATGCTAGTATAAACCCTTAAATTTCATATAAACTCTTGATTCATGATGATCTCTGTCGCCAGATTACTTTTCTTTGTCTTCCTTACCCAAAAGTTAGGGTGTGAGGCAAAGGTTCCATCTACCACGATAATGGGTGTGAGTTTCACATGGATGTCAGCTTCACATGCAATATTAGCTCTGTCCTTTTCTACCCAGGGCTTCTCTGTTCATTATATATTGCTACCTCTATAGGATTGTCTCTTTCCCTTGTGCACAGTGTTACAGTCTCATTCTCACAGAAACTACAGTTGACAAAACTCAGAGTCAGAAGTCTCCCTCTATGAGTTGTTCAATTTTCTATCCCAACCCAGTAAAAACATAATATTCCACACCGCGTCTTATCATGAGAGAACACATCAGGAATAGTTTCATGAGAATTCTTTGTTCCCATGGATGCTCTTGATGGTGACTAATCCAAGTCTAAATCTCTCTGTATGTTGTTAGAATAAGTACATATGTGTGTGTGCGTGCACTCATATACATGCATTTGCATGTATATACATATATGTATTTATATCACAAGTTGCTTTGGAGAATTTACCAGAAGATACTCTTTCAACTCATATAAGGCAGTACTAAAGAATTAAACTGGCTCACAGTAACACACCACTTAACTTCCCAGACTGACTTACTTTTTAAGTTCCAATTAGTGTTCAACTTATGAACTGACTGAGACTTCAAGAACTCAATGTGTATTTAGTTATGTGAAATCTTCTATGTCTTTCCCTAGAAACTATCCTTTACATACTTGTAACAAATATTCTAGATCTTTTGAAAAGCTACTAACTCAAGATTCAACTAATAGTCCTTTCTAGGGAAGCTAACCCAATGTGTGACATCCTGCTGCGGTGGGATGTGTTTTAAATTCAAATTCAGTTTGTAGGTTGTCAGCCCTCTAATCCCATTTAATGGCTTGTTTCCCACATTCCTCCATCACCTCACTTTCACCTCTCATGCTTGCCCCCCCCCCCCACCATGAGATATGGTCTAGAGTGGGTTTGGGTTGTGGCACTCACCCTCACATGTTGTCAGAGCTCTGGAGAGTGAGGGACAAATCCAAGTTCCATTAGCTCTGTTCTTTTCTGCAGGGGGCTTCACTGCTCAGCGACTGCGGCCACCTCCTCCTTGCTCCAGGGAGAGTTTTCTCCCCCTTAGTCCACTCTTATACACAGGAAATCTGAGTGTCCTAAGGCACTGGTTGCTAATGACTAAGGGTGACAAATAGCCTAATAGGAAAAGGCAACTCTATGACCCCCTCCTCTTTATACATCTCAATCTAAAAGAGATGGAAAGTTACCTACAAATGCTACAATGAGAAGATTCAGAAACCATGTCAAAAAAACACTGTATGGCCTTGGATGTGCCAGAGAATAAATCTCACTAATGTTGATTTGTCTCTGTATGATTCTATTTTTGTGCACAAGTTTGTGTGAGTAGGTGTGTTGATGGGTGTATGCATAATCATTGTTATGTGTATATACATTTATGTGTGTGTATGCATGTATGTGCATCTATATACATATGCACATACATGCATTTTTCTCTGTAACACTTCTTTGATAGGTGTCTCACAGCTTACTTCACTCAAGTTATTTAAGTGTGGACTAAAGATTTATAAAAGAATATAGTCAAAAATGAGACATAATTTTAAATTTACCTGTTGGGAACAAATTGCTACAGTTATTTGAGACATGAACTGCTCAATTAAAAAACATTCATGTGCATATCATTATTTGAATCTGGAAAGAAAGTCACTTTTTATTAGAAACGAGAACTGATAAGAAGGTAACAAACATCCTAGGCTGTAATATCGTAATGCTTCCAGATCGAAGTAAAGCTCCTTATTGCTACCTCAGTCCCAATGTGTGCCAGCCCATGTGGTGTCATTGATTTCTTTCTTTTTTAAATATATTTTATTTTAAAGTTGTGTAGCACAATTCAGGGTTAGGTGTACGAGTGGACATAGTACAGGTAAAGTTTGGGCCTCCCTTTAGTTCCCACTTTGCCTCGTTTGAGATTGGGTACGCTTATTGATGTTTTGTCACCCTCCAATCCCCCATACCGGCAGTATCCCACTATGGCCAATCCCTTTCTTGTAATATGATGGTAAATGTTCAGGGTCCACTTATGAGTGGGGACACTGTGGTACTCTGTTCTTTGTTTCTGTAATAGATCGCTAAGTATTATTGACTCTAAATCCATCCAAGTTGCTGCGAAGTTCATGTTTGTCCTTCTTTATGGCTGCGTAATATTCCATTGTGTATATGCACCAAATTTTTTTTATCCCGTCCAGTTTCAGTGAGCAGCATGATTGGCTCCATATTTTTGCTATTGTGAATAGTGCTGTAATAAACTTGCATGTGCAGGACTGTTTTTTATAGAATGATTTGTGTTCCTCCTGGTATGTTCCTAGTAGGGGGATTGCTGGGTCATATGGAAGGTCGATTTCTAGTTCTTTTAGAAATCATCACACTGTTTTCCAGAGAGGTTAACCTAGATTGCATTCCCACATTTTACTTTTTAGGTCTTTGATCCATTTAGAGTTAATTTTTGTGTATGGTGATAGGTAGGGGTCCTGTTTCAATTCTGCCTGTGGTCAGCCAGTTTTCCCAGCACCATTTACCAAATAGGTTCTTCTTGCCCCAGTGGTTTTTGGTGAAGGCTTTTACGAAGATGAGTTGGTTGAGAAATTGGGGTTTTGTTTCTGAAATCTCTATCCTGTTCCATTGGTGTGTATGTCTGTTCTTGTACCAATACCAGGCCGTTTTGATTACTACAGCCTTATACTAAAGTTTGAAACTGAAGGTGTGATACATCCTGCTTTGTTTCTTTTGCTAAGAATTATTTTGGCTATTTGTGGTTGTTTATGTTTCCGTATGAATTTCTGTATTGTCATTTCCAGGTCTGAGAAGAATGATGTTGGTAATTTAATGGATAGTGCATTGACTCTGTAGATTACCTTTGGTAAGTTGGACATTTTAACAATGCTGATTCTTCCTACCCATGACCATGGAATATTTTTCCATTTGTTTGTGTCTTCTTGGGTTTCTTTGAGCAGTGTTTTGTAATTTTTGTTGTGAAGAAATTTCACTTCTCTGGTTACAATGATGCTGAGGCATTTCATTTTTTGTGTGTGTGGCTATTGTGAATGGGATTGTGCTTTTTATTTGGTTCTTTGCCTGTTTGTTGTTTGTGTATAAGAATGTGGCTGTCTTTTACACATCTATTTTTGTACCCTGAGACTTTGCCAAAGTCCTTTATCAGGGAAAGTGGGTTTTTGACAGATTCTCTTGGATTTTCAAGGTATAGGAGCATATCGTCAGCAAAGAGGGATAATTTAACTTCCTTTTGTCCTATTAGAAAATCCCTGATTTTCTTATCTTGCCTAATTGCTCTAGCTAGGACTTCCTATGCAATGTTGAACAGGAGGGGTGAGAGTGGGCAGCATTGTTTTGTTCCAGTTTTCATGATAAATGCTTCCAGTTCTAACTATTTAGCAATATGCTGGCTGTGGGTATACTGTAGATGGTGCTTACTATTTTGAGGTATATTCCTTCTATGCCTTGGTGTTTGAGTGTTTTTATCAAGAAGAGATGCTGGATTTTGTCAAAATCTCTTTCTGCATCTAATGATATAATCGTGTTGTTCTTGTCTCTACATGTCAATATATTTAATTACATTTATGGTCTTGCAGATGTTGAACCAGCCCTGCATCCTGGGGATGAAGCCTACTTGGTCATGGTGAATGATTTTTGAGTGTTGTAGGATCCAATTTGCTAGAATCTTGTTGAGACTTTTTGTTATGTGCATTAGGGATATTGGCCTGTAGTTCTCTTTTTTTGTTGGATCTTTACCTAGTTTGGGTAACAATGTGATGTTAGCTTTGTAAAATGATTTGGGGAGAATTCCATCTTTCTAAGTTGCCTGAAATACTTTCAGTAGGATTGGTATCAGCTCCTCCTTGTATGTTTTATAAAATTCTGCTGGAAATCCATTTTGTCCAGGGTTTTTTTTGTAGGTGGTTTTCTTATGATGGAGTCAATTTCCTGAGTTGTTACTGGTCTATTTAGTGTCTCAATGTCTTTTTGTTTCAACCTGGGGAGGTTGTGTGGTATCAGAAATTCCTCCATTTCATTTAGATTATGAGGTTTCCATAGAGGTGTGCTTATTAATTGCTGATGATCTTTTGTATTCCTTCGGGATCATTTGTGATTTGATCTATTGCATTTCTGATTGTGTTTATTTGGTCTTTTTTCTCTTTTTCTTGGTCTGTCTGGCTAGAGATCCATCAATCTTGTTTATCCTTTCAAAGAACCAGCTTATTGTTTTGTTGATTTTTTTCTATGATATTTTTGTCTTCTCTTTCCCATATTTGGGCTTTTACTTTGGTGATCTGAAGTCTTCTGCTAATTAGAGTTTTGGTGTCTTGTCTTTCCAGCTCTCTCAAGTGATTTGTTAGGCTGTTAACTTAGGATCTTTCCATTTTCTTGATGTGTGTTCACAGAGATATAAATTCCCCTTTTAGAATTGTTTTCAAGGCACCCCAGAGATTTTGGTAAGATGTTTCTTTGTTTTCATCTGTTTCCAGTAATCTTTCTATTTCTGTTTTGATTTCTGTGTTGAGCAAATAATTGTTCAGCATCATGCTGTCTAATGACCATGTCTTTGTGCGTTTGGGGGTAGTTTTTCTGGTGATGATATTTAGTTTTATTCCACTGTGGACTGAGAAGGTGCATGGCAGTATTTCTATTCTTATGAAATTTGTTTATGCTTGTTTTATGGTCAAGGATGTAATCTATCTTGGAGTACATACTGTATGGTGATGAGTAGAATGTAAATTCTGTGACTGTTGGGTGGAGTGTTCTGTAGGTGTCTATTAAGTACATTTGGTCAGTGTGAAGTTGAGGTTCCAGATCTCTTTGTTAATTTTTTGCCTCAGTGATCTATCCAGGTTTGTTAATAGGGTATGTAAGTCTCCAGCTAAAATAGTGTTACAGTCGATGTCTTTTTTTAGTTTACTTAATAGTTGCTTTATAAACACTGGTGTTCCTGTGTTGGGTGCATATATGTTTAAGATGGATATTTCTTGTTGAGGGATTGAACATTTTATCATTATGTAGGGTCCATCTGTATCTTTTTAAATGTTTGATAGCTTAAAGGTTGTTTTGTCTATATTAAAATTGTGACCCCTGCCTCCTATTGTGATCCATTTACCTAGAAATTCATTTTCCATCCTCTGTGTGCATCCCACTCTACATGATGATGCAATGGGTACATGTGTGTATCCCCTGAGTCCAAGATATAGTAACAGCAATGAGGAGGACAAAAAAAGGAGAATGAAATAAGGTGGACAAAAATTTTAAAAACTAAAAATTAAAAAACACATAAAAGCAAAAGCAGAAACCAAAGGAAAAAACTTAAATACACACACACACACGCACACACACACATGCACACAAACCAAAACAAACTGGAAAAAAAAGAAAAAAGAAGGAATTTAGATCAGACCCTCACACATACATTCACACACACATTAAACTAAAAAAAAAAAAAAGAACAAAGAAACAACAATCAAAAAAAACCTGAAAGATGAACCTTTAATCATTCACGTACACACATAAACAAAAAACAAAATATGAAAGAAGAAAGAAAAAAAAAGGTGTGGGGAATGCAGATTAAAAAAATTAAAAGAAAACAAAACAAAAAAACCAACCTGCCCTCTTGTGGCTGGTTCTGTAATTGTTCCTCTCAGCTGCTCACAGGTAAGCCCCTCTGCCGTCTCTGTGGCCTCATTCACAATCTTCCCAGTGTCCAGCCCAAGGACGGAGGAGGAGGTGGTGAGGGTAGTGAGGGTGGTGGGGCTTCAGTCCTCCTCTCTAAGTCTTCTGTGTACAGGAAGATCCCCTCCCATGGGAAGGTGCAGGATTGCCTCTTCCCCAGGATTGCCTCTTCCCCAGGAGGGGCACCCCAGCCAGGCTTATCCTGGAGTGGAGTCCTCCTGTTGCAGCTGATGCCCAGGCTCTCCCTGGGTTCCTCCCTCTCAGTCATGCCCCAGCCATGTGGGTCTGACATTCAAAGGACTGCTGGGGAGGATTGTTGGGTCAGCCCTGGACTCTCCACTGATCTCTTCGAGGATCTTCCTCATCCTTTTCTGGTCATACCTTTTGTCTCATGGCTGAATCAGGGTGGGGGGTTGAGTGCTTGAGACTCAGCACATATCCTGTTCCTACAGAGTTTGTGCTTTTGGGATAGTCCCTCTGGGTCACAGTCAGGCCATGAATAGTTGATCCACCAGTCATGGAGATCCGGTCTGTCCCTCTGTGGTGGGCACTTTCCTGCCCAGTTTTCAAGATGGTGGCAGGGTGTCTATTTTGTCTTCTCTAGTGGGGCTCTGCCCCTGAGTTCCCTCACTGTGCTTCCTCTGCCACACTTGTTGCCATGCTGCCAGTGTCCAGCCAGGTGCTGCAGAGGTGAGGCAGAGCCTGGAACTGGCAGTCACTCCTGGCAGCTTCTTCCCAGGAAGGGCTTTGCTGATTTTTAAAAAGTGGCACCCAGCTTCTGTGCCCCAGGATGTGCTAGGGTTCAAGCACAGCAGCTGTGGCACAGGTCACTTCACCAGGGGCGCCCTGGCCATTTGGTCCCGAGACCCCACTCTGTCAGCCATTCACACGCCCACTTACAGACACGTATGCAAAATTTTCCATACACTCACTCACTTACACAGGGACTTGCATAGTTCAGCTGGCTCCAGTGCCATCTTCCTCCCTTCCTCAGTGTCAGTGATCTCAAGTTAAACTTCAGTTTGAAGGTATTCAGCCCTTATATTCCACCAATGTTCTGTGTTGAAGGTCCTCCATTACCTGCTTTCCTACCCATCATGATCGCCTTTCCCACCCCACAAATAAGCTCAAGGAAATGCAGGTCTGAGACAGAGGCATGATCCAACGTGATGGTTATTTGGCGTTTGGGACACCAGTCTCTATGGTAACAAAGCTCTTGAGGAGGAGGTACACTTCCTGGGATATCAGCTCCCTTCTTTTCTGCTGAGGGTTTCCCTGTTCTTTGTCCCCTGCTACCTCTTTTTGCTCCAAATAGGATTCTCTCCTCTTTCCAGTCAATCTACTAAGGGCTCATACACGGGCATTCTGGTAATATCTTTTAGATATTGGCTGGTGGCTACTCAGGGTGTCAAACACACTAAGAGGAAAGATAGTTCTCTTATGATACATTCCTCTTGTATTCAAGTTTACCCCAAAAGACAGAAAGGTAGCTATATATATTACAGTGAGATCATTTAGAAAGAGTGTCCACGGCACTGTATTGCCATGGATGCTTCTGACTACAAGCAACCCAAATCTTCATTGTTCTCTATCAACATGGGTGTATGTGTTTATGTAGGTGTGTGTATATATGTATAAACTAAGACATCTATGTATTTACATCTATGTATCCATGTTAATAAATCCACATATCTTTTGGTTTATTTCTATCTCACACTTCACTGGTAGCTCCATCCCTGGATACTAATTTAGTTCAGACTCAGATATCAATGTGACTTCCTAGATTTCATTTTCTGGCTCCAATTATTCACAACTAATATTCAGTTCTTTACAATGGAACTGAAGCACAGTGGAAGCACTTGATGGTTTAATTTCTTTCAAATTAATGTATTCAACTGATTTCAAATTAAACCAGTCTCTAGGTACAAATCCCCTTGACCCCATCTTATTTCTTGATTCTTAACTTCCTCCATTAATCTGTTATTTTCACTATCATATACGTCTCCTCTGCTCACAGACAGGATCAAGAAACACAGACCTGAAGCAGGGGCTCCATCCAAATTGATGACAAATCAGGCTTTGGGCATCAGTTTTGCATGATGATAGAGCTCAGAAGAGTACTAATAATACCAATACACATATCATTCTAAACTGACTGGGTCAAATACCTACAAATACTGTATAACATACAAACTCTTTGATATTTAAATATTCATGTATATATCACAAATTTGAATTTGGTCTAACTTAATAAAATTTAAAATAAGGCTGTATATGGCAGTCATGGATATTTCAGGTCCCTAAAATAATAATACACTAAGAGTGAAGTAGCTATACTTTTAATCTTAAGGTGGAACAGACTTTTGTGCTGGCATTTCTTTCTAACTTAACTGCAGTATGTGAGGAAACATTCTGCTCACTACATCTGAATTCCTGATTTTTAATTCCTTTCAGCACCTCCTTACTTTCACCCACTATGCCTCTCCCTTTGCAAAAGATATAGTCAAGTAGGTGCAGACCTGAGTCAGAAATTCCCCACAAACTGATTATGGGTTTGGGTTTGAGCCACCATCCCCACATGGTAGTAGAATTTTGAAAAGTGAGGAACACCTCAGGGTTCTACTGGTTTT